>CABFPE010000120.1:458801-473878 GCA_900660155.1 Hofstenia miamia | reverse complement strand
GTCAGAGCAGGGTAGGTTCCACCTTCAAAAAATCCAATTAAAACTCGATTTACTAAAAAGTAATAATATCCCATGTCTGCAGCAAGTGGACAGGTTATTGTAAACACAGAACTGAGGAATATTCCGATCCCAAAAACAAAACTGCCACCATATTTGTCTGCAAACCAACCAGCTGGAATTTGTGTAATCACATAGCCGTAAAAAAATGAGGCCAGAACGTTGGACACCATCTTATCATTCCAGTTGAATTCATATATTTTTGTTAAATTACCTTCAGGTTTGCTTCGAAAGCAATCGATGCTTATGTTTGAGTTGTTCTGGAAATCGTCAGATTTGCTGGCATTTGCCATTACTAGTATGGCAACGCTTAAATTGACTCTCATGGCATAGACTGCAAATAACCCTACACCGCTCAGTGTTGTAAGCAGCATTCGGTGAGTGAAGAGCACGCGCCATTCTAACTTATCGCCCGCCATTGAATGCACAATGTTGTAAAATTATTGCGTAATGCATTCTCCTATTTACACGATTGACACTTTAATAATTTTGAACATGCTTGCTCAGATGTTTGTTGAATATAAATTGCCAAAAATTTAAATGATTCTTAATCGATAGTCATGCTAATGCGAGAGCAAATTTGAGTGTGTGCCAATACAACCTGAAATTTTATAAGCTTGAATAATCCATTTGAGGTAACTATTAGATGCATGTGTAATTTGAAAAAGCATACGTTGCTTCTTTTCCTCAAAAAACATCATAATGAGCAATTGAATAAATTAGTCGAGAAAATAACAGATAACATTTCTTCAGTTTCACAACCCGAATTTATGAAATGTTTGATTATGTTTTCAGTTGCTTTCAAATGTTAACAGGTAGTTATTTTCAACTTCCGTGAATTATTATAACAAAGTTATTAGCGAGCATCACATGGCATGGTCCTTAATTTATGATCAAGGTCTTATTAAAATTCCCAGTAATAATACACATAAATTATCTTCTTAAAACACTAAATTTAATTTTATATTTCAATGATTTTATTTTTCATTAGTTCTTAATTGCTGTAGTTGCCTGGGCTTACATTTCTCTATTTTGAGTAATCTAATCTATGACATAAACCATTATTTATTGCATATTTGTTACACCTGTTGCCTTAATCTTGGATTTCATTGCAACTTAAAAATCGAAATCTTGTTTGTAATGTCCAGAGAGGGGAAAAAATTGTTTGAATTAAGGTTTGCTTTTAAGAAAGTTTTCGTACGTAAAAGTTTATTTTGTTCATATTGGTATAAAAATGTATAGATATTTGCAGGCCAATAATTACTTTCATCATAATATTTAGCATTATTAAGATGTTTTCAAATGGCATATCAAGGTAAAATAAAAAAAGTTAAAACAATTATTAGGTCATTTAAAGCAAATCAGTTCTTAAAAATTTTAATACTTCTTTGAGAAAAAACAAGATATTTAGCAATTCAAATAAAATAAATTGTAAGTTGGAATAAAAAAATATGTGAATAAACATAATACCAAAGAAAAAATTGTGTATAATAAATATGTAAGTTCTAAGATTGAATTTTCTTGAAAAGTGAACAAACAAAGAAATATTCTACTATTTTTTACAAACTCAGTGTTATACCGGTGTTTCTTAATATATTTTAATAGTGTAAACTTGAAAATGGGGAATTCCATTAACTTTGTATTTGTATTACTAAATCTAAAACACTTGAAGTTCATACCTGTCAAAATCATGTATTCACTTCTGGCTTCGATATCGTATTAATAATGAAATCTATTGATTACCAAAATTTACATATATATTTCAAGTTCCATATATATTAAGATAAGATAAAATAAACCTAAATTGATATAGAAACCCATCGATACTCAAGGACTAAAATTTTACCAAACATTAGATCTCAGTACTCTATATGGATATCCAGAACAATGTTTTTCTTTCCTGACAATATTGCTGCAACCAGGGTATTTGTTCCTCATGGTTAACACATGGTGCAAAGGATGTTTTGCAGTGTCTGCAGAATTTTTCTAAGAATCGAATCTATGACCTAATGCTGAAAAGGTCAGCATGTTAGTAGATAATTGTTAAGATCCCATAGAATTTTCGAATACAGTAAATCAAGGTGAAAAAGCGAATGTCTTGTGTAAAGTTTTCATCATATTGTTAATTTTATGATTTGTTTTTTTAATATAAGACCCTATTGATTCTGTTTAATACATTTTTTGGATTCACTACCAAAAGCTTGAGTTAAATATTACATACACATCCCATTACTCAGCACTTTGAAGCTAATTTTTATAAATGCTTAAAGAACTTCGAAGGCAGACAGTGATGCGTTTATTCTATAAGCTACAGCTACACGTAAAATTGTAACTTATTGAGGTAATTGTTGATTATTGCAATATTTTTGTTAATCCTTCTTACAGAATAATTTAACTTTTCACTTTCAATAGAAACCTGTAAAATGTTGTTTTTTTGGAGAGGAGCTGAGCCTTATTTATATAAGAAATGTGTCTCAATTGCAAAATATAGATGTAATTTTTGAACTTTGCCTGAATTTGATATCGATAATTTCAAATACAAGTAATCATTCCCATGCATGATTTCCACAAACGTTTGTTGTTTTCATTACCAAATATTCTGTTGAATTGCATAAGCATGTGAATTTCTATTATTTCAACTCCTCATTTATAAGATCAAAATGCTTGTGACTGAATTGTGAAGTTTAATTGTGTTGAAAACAAAAAATATTTGTTAATTAATTTTAGGAAAGTTATATGTGTGTAACTTCTGTCTCCACAATCATCATCATTTTTTCATTAAATTTGTATATAAACATTTCGAATTTGTAGAAATATTCGTATATTTTAGAGTATCCAGGATGTTGCCAGTAGCAAAGCTTATGGAAAAAATTAGCAGCAGAAATGTGTGTTATAGAAAGTACACGCCTTTATACTGACTTGTCCACGCCTTTTTACAGACTGTTGGTGCAAGAAAGAAAAATGATTTAGCTCGTAGTCGATAGAGTTGCAAGTGTGAACAGTTATACTTTTTATAACTGTTTTATCTAAAAATTTCTGCGAAAATTCTCTTAGGAAATGTCACAAAATTACACAAAGCATTGTATTGTAAAATGAGTAGCAGTTTGCTATTTAGAATTGGCAGACGTTTTGCAGATATTATTCTAAATTAATGAATGGTTTTGCACTACCATCAACTTTGCAAACTACACGAAGCAATCAGAATATATGGAAGTTTAACTCATTTTGGATTGTGTTATAGAATACAATTAGGTTACGTAAAATGCTTCTACAGACTGCCCAGTAAAAAACGTAGAATTTCGGTTGATAATTGAATTATTTATTTATCACAAAAATAAACAATTTATTTACTTCCTTATTATGATTATAATGTCACAAATGTTCAAAATGTGCTAATTTAAGAACTTAATAAGAACATGTAGATATATATTAATTAAGAACAAAATAATATAGAGGAAAACATGATCAAAGAACTAAGGAAAATATCAATAATTAAAAAAAAGTTAGATTTATATATAGCAATGAGAAACTAAAAGCTAAATTCAAATTAGAATCAACAACCGAAGAAACGCATAAATCGCATATAATTTACCAAATAAACTGCATATTGGTGAAGATTATATTGGTTTTTTTATAATAGACAACTATCAAGAAGAATTAAGGAACATGAGACCGGTTCTAGTATATCTAATCATCTAGTTAAATGCAGACTAAAATTTGAAACAAATATATTACACCAGAGATCAAAATCAAGCAATTTAAAAATAATTCAGAGCACTTTTATAAAGTCCTTGCAACCAAGTTTGAACACCAAATAAGACTATATTTATAAATTAAATTTACCACTATTTAAAATTCAGAAAGTTATAATTAGTATTGTAAAATCTAGTAAATTTAGAGCGAATAATTTGTAAAGAAATTGACGATGACTTTGTAAGTCGAAATATATTTGCATGTTCTTATTGTATTGATGCTGTGTACGAATGTGTGTGTGTATGAAAAAAATTTCCGTACATTTGCCAAGAGCCATGTTGGATGTGCCTGTTTAAATTACACACTTACACCTCTCTGAAAATCACTTAATTAGACATTATATCTATGCGGTTAAGCAAAGACAAAACTAATTTATGAACTATTCGCGTAGTAGGGCAATTAGAGTTCATTAATCCGTTACTTTTATCTTAATCTTAGCAATTCTTGTAATTAATCAAAACATAGCAATTAGAAATTCTTAATTTGGAAATTTAATTATTGGAAATTCCCCTTTTTACTGGGTACCCTGTATAATGAATGCTGTCTTAAATTTCTTTGTTTTGTTTTCTTACATCAGAGAGGCTCTTTAATTGCTAGGAAAAACTCAAAAATTAGTTATTAATTGAAAAAAGAGAATTTTTGATATGAGTACACCTGTGCCATGCAAAGGGACTTGATTGTATAAATCAAATTTTGCAAAGAGACGATCAGATGCAAAACACAAAATTCTTAGCACAACAGGCTTAAAGTGTACATTTATGTACCCATTTGGAAATCATGTTTTTAGATATTAATGGTGTTTCCACTGAGTAAGTGTAAAAAAATATCTTCATGCCAAACATTTCGTTTCATGTTTTTCAATAAACTGATTTCCCTGCATATTTGTAATATTTTTCAGGTATACTTATTAATAAAGTTAAATTTTGAAATAAACCTTCTTAATCAATGATATTTAAAATTTGTAGATCCTGGGGTAACAGATGGTAATCTTGTATTCAACCTTAAAATGTACTTCTCCTTGCATTCAAGATTCCATTACTTGCAAATAACTCTAAAATATTTGCAATAAAAATTTGTGTTCAAAATTACAGAAATATTCAGTATGCCCTGCAAAAAAACTCATTGCCACTGGCAGGATAACAGCATGATTTGCACTAACAAAAAAATATTCATCAAGAGAATTTCTTACTCTTACAAAATAAATCGCTAGATATCAAGCAGAAAACTTCTACAAAAATAATCTGACTGATAAATGTAAGAGATGTCTTGGAGAAAATTACTTTGAATAATCCAGCTTCAACTCTGTAACAAATGCAAAACTCAGAAACCGACATTTGGTATAAGTATTTCATCTAGAATATTTAACGATATGTTATGTAATGTGAGGCACGGCTACAGATGTAAACGACATGACGTGATCAGATATCAAAAATATTCTGCACCTGATGTCTCGATGAGATAAATGATCATCGTTGGGTTTGTTTCAAAAAGACCAACTTTAAATAATTGATTTCGGAAACGCAGAGATGCAGTGTTGCATTATAATAGCTGTCATGATTTTAGTCAGAGGCCCATTGTAAATAATTTCAATTATTAATGTAAAAGATAATACTCATCAGCAAGGATCAGCTATAGTGCAAATATTAAAAGGATGCACATGCACAATACATGTACATGTACAATGCAACATGAAATTTTATTCTTAAATCTCATTAACTGATTTATATGAATAACTTAAAGGAATAATTTATAATCTATTTGTATATGATATTCATATATTTATCAACATCGAAGAGGCTGGAGTTGATGAGGCACTTTAAAGTGTACTTGAGTGATGAATGCATATGATTTATTCGTAATTACTTGACATGGTTCCCATAGAACACCTACAGCAGTGTATTCATAGTGTAAAACAGAAAACCAGATTTTATGAACATTTATTAAATAATATGCAATGTTGAGCTTTAGGAAATACATAAATAGATAATGCACTTAAAATGGAATGCATTGATTTGTATTAATTTGATATATTATCAAGTACATCATCACTGTTTAAGTTAGGGAAAATAATGATCTCATTCAAGATTTTTGCAGGTCTAGTATCCTATGTTGAACATTTGAAAGTGTAATTATAGCGACTGCAATTAGTAATTTTTGTACAGGTAATGCAATGCAATTTAAGCAGAAGCTTCTTTTGACTATTAGTCAAAATATTTGACTACACTGTAGAATCAAATAATTTGACTATAGACAAAAGAATGCAAAACCGCAAATTTGACGATAGTCAAAAGACTAACCGTGTGGCACCCCCTTAAGCTAAAATATAATTATTTGCATATTTTAATTAAGATATAATAGGTTTGTTTTCTTATCAATGAAATCTTTATATTATCATTATCAAAGCTAGGTTGTTTAATATTCAAACAAGTGAATGAAATGAGCGCTTTCAAAGCGCGGTTAATATTGAAAAATTCAATAAGGCACAATTCTTTCACGCCCCTAACGACCCTATTGGTTTTCTATATTTTGCAGTTTCAAATTTATTTGTACATTCAAAAAATTAAATGTGTTTTTCGTTTCTACATTATTTGTAAACTGAATATTGAATTTAATTCAATTTTATAAGTATCTTTAATAATTTTAGTAGAAATATTAGACTAAAAGATATATTTCGCTCAACTTGAGCTTAGTCTATTTTCAAAATTTTCCCTGTAAATATAATATAATAATAATAATAATAATAATGTTTTATTTCATATTTTGAAATACATCAAAATATCTTATTAATAGTTGAAATACATCGACTGGGGAACACATTCTCAAATTTTCTATGCAGATGTTTTTGTGCTTTTGGTGGATTTTTTCGAAGTCTTTCTAATGCATATGGCTGACGTTCTGGAATAATTCCAGAAAGAAGATGATTATCATTATTAATAATGTCTTTATACAGAGAATTGTCACTAAATTTGATAACATTATGAATTGAAGTATATTCTGTAATCACTTTAATCCTAACAGCTTTTCTTTGAAAACAATCAATTTTTTGTTTTAGAGCGTTTGAGCAGCTTCCCCATACAGTGCAGCAATACCGTAATTTACTCATTATAAGAGATTCATATAATAAAGAGAGCTCTTTATTTGAATATCCATATGCCTTAAGTCTACGAAGCAAGTAGAGATCAGTATTTACGCGATTTAATAGTTTTTCGACATGCTCCTTAAAACATAGCTTTTCATCAAATGTGACTCCCAAAATACAACTGGAAAAAACTCTGTTGAAAAACTTTGGACACACAGGACTTACCTTCAATGGAATAATCAGTTGCTTTGTCTTATCAACATTAAGTCTGAAATTATGGTCATAGCACCAGTTCTGCACATATTCCATCAGTTCTGTTGTAGGATCAAAATCAGACTTGATACCTATGTATATACTATAAAGTCTTCGCATCAAAGATGGCTACATACATCAGCACAAATTACTTCTAATCAACGTTTAATTACATCGTAATATCTCTTAATTAAATAATGCATGCTTAAAGGGAAAATTTTGTAAATTGGCGATCCTCAAGTTAAGAGAAATATATCTTTTAGTCTAAGCTTTTAACTAAAATTCAATTTTGTATAATAATCACATACAGGGTGTAACAAAAGTAACCAGACGCTTCCAAAATGAAAGCAAAAAACTGTAGTTCAGTAAGATGAAGCTCAGCCCCATTATTCGCTTTTTGTGCGAGAGTGGTTGGACAACCACTTTCCCAACATGTAGATGGGTCGCAGAGGCCCATCGATTGGCCTGCACGGTCTCCGGACCTGACCGTACCCGACTTTTTTCTGTGAGACTTACTAAAGAACAAAGTTTATGGCAGAAACCCACGCACTATGGACGATCCGAAGAATGCTATTCAAAGAAATTCATGCCATACCATTAGATTTGGTGAACAAGGTGTGCCGGTCTGTTCTTGACCGGATTAACAAATGCATTGAACATGATGGTCATAATCTGAAACATTTGCTATGAACACTTTCTTCTTTTATGATTCATCGTTTTGGACATTATAACCTCAGTAAGTTGATTTAGATTCACTACACTGTACATTCTACTATAAATTATTCGTTTTTTAATTTTATGAACAGTTAGATTTCTCGTAAAATGAAGCGTCTGGTTACTTTTGTTACATCCTGTATTTTGTTGATCACAAATTGCCCCAATACCTATCAAATATTTCCGTTGAAGATATGCAACACTACAATGCACGTTGCTTTGCCATACAAAATGATTTGGAAATAACATAAAAATCGTTAAGAAGTCTTTTATTCCATGCATTAGATAGTACTGAGAATCTATTTTCGAACACTATCATGCGACAAAAACATTTTGCAGGGCGAAATATTTCGTGTAGAGAGCGCCTGCTTTAGATGTATAGTTTTGCTGATATAATTTCTTATCATGTGTGGTAATATGGTTTATGCTTTAAGAGGTGTTATTACTATGCTTAATTGAATTCAAAAATAATTGTTAATTTTCATTGACCATTTTATAATGTTTGTATTGGAAAGATTCTGAAAGGTAGCAGGGATTAAAATGTAATTTCAAATATTTAAACCTGACTGATTCTATTTAATTTTTAAATTTTACCTTAGATTAGAAAATAGGAAGCAACAATATGAGTTAGTATGGACGCGAAACTAACCAGATGAGAATATGTACTATCCGAAACAAATGTAGATTTGCAATATTTAGCGTTTTGTATCTTTCTCCAAACAAATGCTGACTAACATCCATTATTTTTTGATACGGTAAACAGCCATTTATTTGCATTTTTTAACGGGTTGGATATTTCTCCAATCGAATGGTGATTAGCATTAATGAAGTTTTAATCAATATTAATAAAAACATTCAAATAAATATATTTTCCTTACAAAGTCCTCATCCGTATTTTATTCAATCAAACTGGAAATGCTTCGCTCCCAGTAACCAAGAAGTTAAAAATTTACTTTGGTGTGAAAAGTCATCACCCAAATATATATATATATATATATATATATATATGTATATATATTAACAATTTTCTCAAAATGGTTCCTATGACCGAAAGTGTATCACTTATAACATGAACTATAATAACGCACCATGGCCGCATTCAAAAAGATTTTGTGCAGTTCCAAATATTCCTTCAAACGTAATGATTTTACTCTTCATGTTTTCTTGGAAGTAGTTGTCTAAATCTTTTCTAAACTATTCACACATGTACAAAATCAATTTAAAAAAATAAACTAGTTTATTCGTCACCAAAAGAATCACTCATTGAAATGTTCGAATTGGTTTCACTGCGGTCACTGATTCCTTCATCCTTGTTTTCCTCCTAAATTTTAGTTAGCAAGGAATTGTTAATAAGAAAACTTTTGGAATAAATAATTGAACGGGCTGCATTATGCAAGAATTGAACAACAATTTGTCAAGGAATAATACGTGGATACCATTGAATATCAAATTTCCTCAAAATATTCAAAATTGAATGGTTCAGTTTTACTTTCTGCAGAACTTTCCAGTTTATGAAACACTGTTGAGAAAAAACAAATCATTGAAATGCTTTGAAATTGGGTATGTACATTTAAAAAAAGATGGTTTGAGGGATAAAACTGGTAGTTTTGTATTAAGTCTCATGGTTGTCAAATTATTTAGATTTTATTAACAAAATTTTAAGCTGTTTTGATAATGGCTGCTGAAAACACCTAAATTTCTACATATTTTTACAAATTCTCTCAAATTTAGGGGTTTATCAAGCTTTTACAGTAGGGTGGGTATTCGTAGGGCCCCATGGCTCTTGTGGGATGGAATGGGGTGGAGAGTTTAGGTTATCCAATATTTCAAATTTTGGTTTTCTAATGGAATTTGGTAGACTGATTGGTACGATGCAATGATCAGAAAAATAGCCATTGGGTTGAATAAAACCGTTGGGGAATTCAAATTATATGCTCTTAGTAAAAAACCTATTCTTTTGATTGTCAATACAAACTTTGTATTTTTTTCTGCCCAGAAAATTCCAGAGTAAGACAACATCCTAATTTTCAGCACAACCGATAGATAATTCAGTTGAAAAAAAGTCATTCACTTATTTTTTTAATATCAGTATGCATTTCTTTTCTTTCAATTAATAAACGTTCAAACTGAAAATTTAAATTTGCATTTTTTAGTATTTCGGTTAATAAATTTTGGTAATTATGATTGGAATTCCACTGTTATTGATTTCGCCTAAGAAATTTAACAACTTTCATGAAAATATAAATGAATTAATAAACAGTGTATTGTCACACATGCATGTTAATAACTACAGAAAGTAAGACATACTCTATTCAAACGTATATTCAAAGTTATGCATCAGGAAATGCAAAAAAATGCCCAACCAATTAAACTTTGTGACATATCTGCTACATTATTAGCATTTGACCCACAATATCCACTTTGAGATTTATAAAAACTATATGCAATTTAAGCAACTGATGTTTTTCATAATTTTAAATTGAGAGAGATTTCTTTGATAGATAAAGAACCATTTACTGCAACCGGACCATACATGGAACCGGTCAGTAAAAACGCGCCTGACACGATTTGCACTACTTTTTTGTTGACCTGAATTAACCTGCAGGTCGACCCGAACCACTTCCACCTATATAACAGCTGGCCTAGCAAACAAATAGAGACGTTGCGCGATCCTATTTTCTACAATGTTTTCATAAATACTTCAAAGTATGGTGATAATATTGTTGAGACTGGTTTGCTGCTCATTTTTGGATTTTATAATGTTTTGTGTGTCAAAAAAAATTTTTATTAAAATTAAAATTCCTAATTTTCAGGTTGATCAAGCACCTTGACCCGACCCGACCCGACGCAAGCCGAGTTGACTCAATCTGCAGGTCGAGCCGACTCCCTTCCACCTATGAAGCGAAATAAGCCCAGTGCGATAAAAACTTAGTTTAAGCAAAAAATTGTTAATGAGCATTTTGCCTTTCACATTAGACAAAAATAAAAAAACCGACATTATTTATTAATGATATCTTAAGATTATTAGATTTTCTAATGTGAGCGGAAGATTTCTAAATACAGCTAGATCTAACCTGGAGTCTGTTTAAGACTTTCGATTTAACATCTTCGTCATCGATGTGATTTAAGAAGTCAAACTCAGCGAGAATTTCACTCTCGTCTGGAGGATTAAAGTTAACATCCCTAAGACTTTTTCTTTTGAATGAAGGTGTTGAGCCATTCGTAATAATACGACATCGTCTATCTATATGTTAAGAACATAAATGTTATGCAAATTAAATTGTAGGTTACCTACATTACATGTAATTGTATAAAAAATCATTTTTATGTCTGTATTTGACAGTTTCTGAGTAAGTTCTTAAAATTCAAAACAGTTGAATTCAACTTTTCACCTGAAAATTTGCATGAATCATCCAGTTGGGAGTCATCATCAGAATCCACTAAGGATTGTGTCCATTTTTCCAAAACGTCTTCGACATTTTCGCATCCTGATTCTGTACCTATTCGCAAACTTCCGTTTGTTTTGATTTTCTAAACACAATATATTGTTCAGTACAAATATTGATGTCCAGTTCGAATTGAAAAATTACATATCACCAAGTTCTTCTATAAGCGGTTTATAGAAGATCTTGCTATCACATAGTTCAAGCATGAAAAAATATATTTACACATATCAATAGCAAATTTGAATTTAATTCAAAATTTCTTTGGGATATCATCATGAACAACACAACAGATACTTTCAAAGTTTGAAATCAAATTATATGTGATCTTTTAGAGCCCCGAGACTCTTTAATCATAATCAGGTACATGGTTAATGATCGAAATTTTGCATAGATGGCTACTAAGTCATACAAAACAATTCCCTCCACTAATGCAGTGCAGAAAATAGCAAACGAACACATCAATTTCAATTCCTAATGTATGTCAAAATACAAATTATTTATCCCAATAAATTCTTACTATTCTAGCAGATGTGGAATTCTTGGATTCTTGAGATTCCCTATCGCTGGCTTTTTCTTCCTAGGGAACATGTATGTTAACTTAAGTACATTTTTAGCATAAGAAATCTTAAAATACACCTCGAAAACTCATTTTATGTCCATTTTCTAAGAATTATACAACATGATCAATCAAAGGAATTTGTAGTCATTGTTTTTCATAGCTGATGATCATGAGAAACTTTTTTTAATGTAGAAAATAAGGACTAAAAATGATCCATTGAGATGAAAATTATCAGGAGTTGTTCTAAACAATATTAAATAGAGCAAAAAACTTCTATCGAGTATCATAAAAATCATTTGAACATTTAAAAAATATTATACAACTAGAGGAACTGGACACAAATAAAATTTATTGCACAATACTAAAACCGAATTTCTGCGGGACCAGAAATTAATTGATAGCAGGCCCATTTAATGGCATTAGATTTTGTCCTTCATAACTCAATGTTTTTCCAATTTCTTAAATTCAAACATTAAAATACCAAAATTTCTCGTTCGTGTGGTTGATTCAGTTGAAGAGGAAAAAGTGGAAGGTGAAAAATATTTGTGATATTTATTCAAAATAGTGATTGAGAAAATATAAATAAATAGAAACAAAAAAATTATGTTGGATCATTTTTCATTTCAACTTTAAAATAAAATTTATATGGCGCTTAAAATTCCAGAAAGACCCACAGAAATAAAAATGGCAAATTAAGTAAGCCTAAAAATGATTCATAGCACATGTTTACTTTTTTCCACGGTCAAAAGTTTTGTAATAACAGATTAATGGGACAACTAAATTGCTTATGGAATAAACTGATGGCGTAGGATAGGATAATAAAAACTATTTATCTGATGGCAGGAAGTTGGAGCAGGAAAGCCTGCTGAATGTACCCGCAGAAACTACTCAAAGCATCAACAGACGTCATAATAAAAGAGCTTTATTTGGTGTGACATGATTATTGAATAAATAGGGCAGGCAAAGTAAAAAAGTTTCATGTAGGTATACCTACAACTATCACATTAAAATTAAGTCAGTCAGATGATGCATGGATTTCATTTTGACATTAATTATTATTTCTGGAAACTATAAAGTAAGTTCGCATATGCTCTATAAAATAACGCAGCTCATATCTTGTTCCTATATATTAACTGCTAAAGATTGGCTTTATCTTGGATGATTAACAAGCAATCTTATTAATTATAGACATAGAATGTTTGAATATAATTTTTATTTGGTTGTTACCCTCATTTAATCGGAATAGAATTGTTTTGGATATATTTCTTCTGCTGTAAGAGGATAGAATCATTAGCAGGAATTAAAAAGTTCTTTAATACCACTTAAAACTATAAAATTATATACAGATAAATAGAAGAATAACTAGAAGAGGGATTCCATGAAATTATTAGTATTTTGTAAAAATGTACAATAAATCTTATTGATTTATTCGTTGAAACATAAATCTTTTCGAGGTAGATTACTAAAAGGTGTTAGATAACATACAGGTATTGTTTGAATATATATGATCTCACCATGAATAGTGCTTAAGCAATGCCTATATATTAATAGAAATAATGTTGACTTAATTTAATGAAGAGCAAATTGTTTTACAATTTCAATAAAGTGGTACAATTACCCATCCCAACCCGCCCTAATTACTGACTCCCCCAAATTTCTGAAATGATAGAAGATTCCTGAATCTCGCCTATATTATAAAATATTTCAATAAAAATTTTTAAATTCATAAAATAGACCAATTCACCCTTTTGCTGTGCGACTATAAGTACTATGGACTAGTAATATGTATCAAATTGTACGCCCTCAATAACTTCATAAAAATTTTTGCTATTTAGATGTAGCAATTCTTGATTAACTGCATAGTGAAATAGAAGTTGTTAAATTTCAATCTTTTCAAAAACCGACTATAACAATAGTTTGAGTGGTCCACTTTTCGGTAAAACATAAATTTTCAGAAGTCAATAGAAAACCTACATTGTGTAATGTTTTGAGCTTGTTCAACGATTGGTTGAGAGCCTTCTCAAACTTTTTATTGATAGAGGACGACTTCAGCATAAATTTTGTGCTATCTGAGAAATCTTTTCGAGGTAGATTACTAAAAGGTGTTTGCTTCTCTTCAAGTCCCTTGTCTAACACTGGAGCTTTACTCTCATTGGAAATGACTGGGTTAATATCTTCTCTTTGGACTTGTACACTGTCTACTTGACACTGGACGTTTTTCTTTTCGGGAAGTTTTGGAGGAATGATTAAATTAACATAATGCGGCGCGTGATTTTCTGGAAGCTTGTTTGTTGGCCGATGTTTAAAGTTGGCTTGGTGACTCGATGAAACCTAAAAAAAATTCTATTGAAAACTTGGCATTTTAATGTTTTTAACAACCATTTGATGTACAACGAACCTCCCATTTCCAAAAATGAAGAAGCATTGAGCCTATATTGGAAAGACTTTGTTATTATGAATGCAGTACCTTAAAAAGCAAAAGTTTTATAAAAAAGGATCTAAAGAATTTGATAAAGGACTATTATAAGGGCCACAAATTTATGCTAAGAACACAAAAACGGAATATCTGTATTTAAAATATAAACTTTTCAAAGTATGATTAAATAAATTTCATAAACATTACTTACGGATAACTAACCGATCAGTTGTGTTCAAATCGATTAGGATATTGGCATGATCACAGAATATAAGATCTTCAGTTTCTCGGAAAATTTTGAAATTTTAAAAGAAAAAGTTTGTCCAGTGTTAGTTTTTTCAACTGAACACATTGCAACTGACTAGATGGCTTAAATGGACTCTGCTAGTTTTGAAAAAACTAAGCTTTCTGTATAAAAACAATGTGTAATTTGCATCGTGAAAATGCTTTATATATTGAAAAAATAATTAACTGTTTAATCTAATCCTCTAAAACAACACTGAATGGTCAGGTTTTACCTTAATGTCATGCCGTTAGAATTAGAAGAGAGAATAAATTCAATGAGGAAAAATTTCAGTTGCTAGNTTTTTATAAACGATTTGCCAAATTACTGTTTTGCTACAACTCCATTCTTATTTGCTGACGACTTGAAGTTATTTAGTAATGACCTTAATGATATAAATGAAGATTATTTAAGACTATACAATTGGTGTTTAGAAAATAATGCGAAATTCAATGAGGAAAAATTTCAGTTGCTAGCAGTTTCTAATAACATTAATCATATGCTTCAACTAAACTCCA
>CABFPE010000120.1:446081-457801 GCA_900660155.1 Hofstenia miamia | reverse complement strand
CCAATAATCTGCTCAAGCTCTACTCGGCTCTGCTCGTTGACAAGTCTAATCAGGATTGTAGACTTTATAACCTCACAATTTCAAACATTTTATATAATATGCGTAAAAGTATTTTTTAATATAAATTTTAGTATTTAGTCTATTTAATGGTAATTCATTCCAAATCAAAATTTGAAAAAATTGAAACTCAAAATTCAAAAGGGATATTCATTAATTCATTGCTTAACAAAACAGCAAAGGCTTTACATCTGTACCAGAAATTCATCATAACGGCGAAATAATTAAAAATGCTAAAGACATTTGCACAATATTTAATAAAGTTTTTAAAAATCTAGAAAACTATGAATGAGAAAGCATAAAATATAACTAAGATAAAAGAGTAGAAACATTTAGCTTTGGTTATGTAGCAAAATATTAAGTTTTAAGAACAAACTCAAAATTGAAAAATAAGTCTAGCGGTCCTTGAAAAATCTCCGTTTGATACTTAAAACCTGTAGTCGATTTAATTGCTAATGTACTCTGTGATATTCTGAATGTATGTATTATAGATTCTATTTTCAAAGACCAATTAAAGCTAGCCAACATTACACCGGTTTCAAAAAAAGACGACACAAATGTATGCTCTAATTATCGCCCCATTTCACTTACATCACCTTTAACTAAATATAATATCTTATCCACATTTTTCAGATAGTAGTTATTTATACAAAAGAAAGCAAGGGGTAAAATTGCATATGCATTTCTCAGATTGGATTTCCTTAGAAAAAGACAAGGGACAATCTTGGGTCCACTGCTATTTAATATTTACGTAAATGATTTAAATAAAAACATTACATGTGACATTATGTAATAGGCCGATGACACACTAATATTTCATTAGTAACTCTGTGGAAGATTCAGTAGATATAATTAAAAAAATTGTGCTACATTAGCAAATATTATGCATCACACAAGTTAACAATTATTAAAAACTCAGTTTTGTATAATAAAGGGCAAAAATAGTAAAACAGACACATCCAAATGTGCACTACGTTTCAATGAAGAAACTATATATAACAAATTTTTCATTTAAAATATCTAGGGGTTTATTTGGCAGCATTTAAATTTTCATAAACAATTGGATAACATAGTAAAAAATGTCAGTTTCAATTAAAGCAATAAGTAATTTTTCTCTCCTTATAAGTATTAATTCAAAAATTCAGCTTATTCATGCCTTAGTCTTAAGTCATCTAACTTATGTTTGCATGTTATATACAGGAATTGACACGAGATATTTCAGAAAATTTGAAATACAATCAAACTGGGCAAGCAATATTAAATTTGGCCTGGTTTGAAGAAAAATGCGCTCAACCTACGATGAATTAAAAGGAAGCTTTTCGAAGCCAATAATGACAATTTGTAAAACATCTTTATGTAAATTTTACAAAATTCTCAAAAAAAAATCGCTCCTTACAATTCAAAAAAATTCGTATAATTTTATCACTCAACATTTTCATAGTAAACACACCTTAGTTATAAGGCATGAAAAATCAAACAAAAAAACAAAATGCAAACATTCCATCATGTCCATCTTGGGTACGCCACTGCATTAAACGGTGAAATTTGTATTTGGGTGAATTATTGGGTCTATTTTAATTCCATTACGAGTACATGTATTTGGAATTTGGGAAATACATAATTAAGTGGCAGAGAATAATTTCAAACGTATCCAAACTTGACCCACATATATGTATACATGTGCACCAAGGGCGGATACAGAGAGAGGGGGGAGGGGGCCCGGACCCCTCTAAAATATGAAAAATTCATTAAAATTTCAAAAAAAAAATTATTAATACAGTCAAATGAAGTGAATAGGAACAGTTTTTTAAGTTTTCTTGAAAAATATGGTATTTGTAAAATGTATTTCATTGATCATTTCCACTTTAATGCGTCCTAAATATCGTGAAATTTCATTTCAATAAAGATTTTATTATTTAGTTTTTGTATTAAATATTCAAATTTCTTAAAATTATAATTTATAGACATGTATATATTTACTTTTGGAAATTTATTAGCTATTTACGTTAAGATTCCTTTATTTTCTTTATGGCATTTTAATTTTAGATTAAAACTATTATTTTACTTTTAAAAATACTAATGAAATTAGATGAGCATAGCTATGGCTACCCGGTGGCACATAGACTAATAGTAATAAGTTTATGCCCAAAAGAAAAATGTAAAATATTAGGCATAGCATGATTAATAATTAAATCAAATTTTCTCCTTGTATTTAAATTCAACACCATGCACCTACTCCGAAAATCCAAAAACAAATTTGTGTGTCAAATCAAAACTCAGCACATTTTCTTTAGTTTTAGAATTCATTGATTTTAGCAAGAGCTTTACATTTTTGAATTGGTTGATTTTCTTGAATTTTATCAACATATTTACCAATATTTATTGAAATTGAGACTAAGCACACATTCATACCATGAGGTGACAATTTTGCAATTTACTTAATCTTATACCATTGATCTATTTTGTAGTGCATAATGCAAAAACCTGCTAAAAACACAACATGCTATTACGAAAGTGTAATTTTAAATTTGAAAAAAATATGCTGGGTTTTACAAAAATTGGCCAAATTTTATGTTTTCATTTTTGGAGTTCATGGATGTAGATGAAGACTGTACATAGTGTTGAATTTTAAAAATTGAAAATTCAATAGTTTCATGCCCCTCCCTAGCACCAAATTACGCAGTTAGCATTTTATTCTACATTGGGCCCCCTCTAAGAAATTTTTCTGTATCCACCCCTGATGTGCACGTAATTGCACGCTGTCTTGATGTGTAGCACAAAATTGTAATTTGATTGCTTTGTGTAGTTCACGTAGATGTTCAGAGCGTGCAAGTACATTCATAATGATTTCTTTGTCATTGGAGAATATCTGCGAAACGTCTGCCAATGTAATTATTCTAACGTTCAATAGCAAACTGTTATTCATTTTCGCAATACAATGCTTTATCTAATTATGTGACATTTCCTTAGAGAATTTTAGCAGAAATGTTTAGATAAAACAGTTACATATTACATAAAGCATAATTATTCACACTTGCAACTCTTGATTACTTACTAAATTATTTTTCTTTTTTGCAACCAACCGCAGTTTGTAAAGAGTCGTGGACAGGTCAGTATGCATAAAGGCGATGTAGTTTCAATAACAGCACATTTCTGCTGCTAGTTTTTTCCAATAATCTTTTCTACAGGTAAAATCCTGGAGATAATGATAAATTTTCATTACAAATTTAATTTTCGACATCCTCTTTCAGATAATAGCAATTTAAGTCTCCCCTGCACTAAGTATGAATTTAAAGTTTACAGTTTTTAGACACTGCGTAATGACTTTTATGTTGTCTTTATATTCTTCTTTCCCTAAATAGTGGCTAATAATGCATAAATCATTTCGCTTTTGGTATAAAATTTGAGCTGTGGGCCTTCGTCTTTCAGAACTATAGGTGGGATATTTTTGTTCCAAAGGGAAATTAGTCCAACTTTTCTTGTCTTTTTAGTGACGAAAAGTCAAATACTTTTTTCTAATATGTTTTTGCTATTACAGAAATTTCAGATACTTTTGTATCTTGGAGCAGCATATAGTTTTTTCGTTAACATTAAAATTTATTAACCTAAGCATTTTAAACACAAAAGAAGAAAAAGGTGGAGCTGCCTCAAATGTAGAGTGGTTTACTTGGCTAGGTTCATGCACCGTGTGACCTGTGTAGTTGCATGTGGCACAAATCGTGATAACCGGATAATCACAGATGAAAACAAGATCCTTTACCGCCTTGAGCCACCTTATTCTTTCACCGACTCCGACCAAGAAAAGACCGTCTCTTGTTCCCGCCATCCATTTACTGCAACAGAGACAGTTGACAGGACAGAGTTGAAGTTGTTCCGATGTTCCAGAAACTTTATTTTGCCAATCTGGTTTAATCCGGATCTGCATTGGAGCAAAGCAAACTGATCCTGTGTGTCCCACTTTGCAGGAGAATTGAGCATATTTACACGAAATGTTTTAGGAAACTCCTATCGTCCCACCAGAGGGACTTTCCTACGTTCACATTCTCTTGGTATAAACGACTTTCCAGCAATTTCGTTTGGGCTTTCGAAAAGAATCGCCATTTCCTCAGCCACGTCCGCAGAATGACCTGAAGAGCACGAAGGAGACGAGTTGAGCGCCTTGGGGTTACCAACGTTTTTGAGATTTGAATTTTCTTTACTGCCTCAGGGTTCTGTGTGATTTGATCAGTTCACATATTTTTCTTCCAAGCTGGTGGTATACGTCTCTAAAGAACTAAGTTCTGTCTTGACTGGAAGGTGATGCTGGAAGCATAAAAGTAGCTCTTAAGTTGTTGAACTTGCTGGCATCAAAGGACAGTTCTTGAAGATTTGCAGGAGCTTCCAGAGTAATACCTTCAGCAAAAGCAGTAGTAGTGGGGACCTAGAGGTCACAGCTTGGACATACATCTTTTTATAAAATTTAAAGTAAATGATATACAAATGAAAATGAAAAACTTACGGTTAATGGTGGGTGAAGAGAAACAAAGTGCGGGAGGGAAGGAATCTTCAGCTTTAAGTAAGAGGGAGGTAGGGGCTAAAGGCGGGAGGACTTAAAGGAGAGAAAAAAAAGTAGTTGACAAGATGAAAATGAAACAGATGAGATTGAATAAGACAAAAGTTAAAGTACACGTCAACAATGCCAGGTAACCAACCTGACCTAATGAAAAAATCAAATTATAAAAAATTAAAAATTAAATTTAGTGCTTTAAGAAGTTTATTGTATGTTTACTATTATTGGGAATTTTAATTAATACGTAGACTTTGATCACAAATTAAAGGACCATGCCATGCGATGCTCCCAAATCATTTTGCATTATTAGTCATGCAAATAATCCACCGAATTAGAAAATAACTACATGTTAACATTTGAAAGTAACTGAAAACATTAAACATCTCACAAATTCAAGTGGTGAAACTGAAGAAGAGTTATCTGTTATTTTCTCAACTAATTTATTCAATGGCCCAAAGACCAAACTGAGAACCAAATGGTATTTAATGAAGATAAATGTCACTTAACTTCATCTTACGTCAATAGTCAAAGTAATATTGTTAATTAAAATGCTAATTGTGTCACAGTAAGCAATGATTCCAAATTGGATATGCATACATAACTATTACATCACATGCATATCAAAAGTTTGGAATGATGAAAAAAGTTTTTCCCACTTGAGTTCCATACCTAACATTACTCCGACCCATTTTGGAGTGTGCACAGTTGTAAAGAGTTCAAAGAAGAGCAATTAGGTTTATTTGTAGTATCAGAGGACGAAGAGAATGAGTTTCCATCAAAACAAAAGACTTAAACTTACCAACATTAAAAGACGGAGAAGAATATCTCGTTGTAAGCTGATGCAGGCTATATTGACCAATGATGTGCATTTATTTCTTGATCAAAGCTGTAAGAAATTAAGTTCATGTGATTATTCTTATAACTGATCAAAGCTGTAAGAAATTAAGTTCATGTGATTATTCTTATAACACCAGATGTGTATCAGAAAATTTACCATATCACATTTTGCGATTCATAATTTTTTGCATTATAGTTTCATTCATAGAACTTCACGAGATCTGCGTTCAACAAACAATGAAAATTAGGCAATATGATGGCCTTCACTTCTCCATAAATGAGGTCTAAAGGTTGTAAAAAGGACTAGAGCTAGAACTAAGACCCCTCACCCTTAGCCAACAGAGAATTGGTCATGGGATGTTTGAGAAAACGTGTTTTTTTGAAATTAAACATGCCTTTAAAAGTTACCTCAACAGGATTATTCAAGCTTATAAAATTTCAGGGTGTAGTGGCACATCATCCACAGTGGACTCAAGTTTGCTTCCGCATAAACAACTATCGATTACGATTTATATGCAAGCAGAGCAGACGTGTTTAGTATTTGCATCTGCGCTGTAACATTTTTTACAATATTATACACTAGTAATAGGCCAAATCATATTTTACTTGTTTCTCAATGTTTAAGGCCTTAGCATTTGATGCAGACAGTGACACAAATGATATTATATATATCGTATATATTTATGAAAACATATAGCGCAACAATGGAGTAGCAATAAGTGACAAAGAAACACATTTGGTTCCCATTACAGAAAATTCAATTAACACTGATATGGACGATTTTTTACCAAATTATATTTATTCGCCAGACGTAGAAAACGTATGTAATCCACATGATACCAAACTTTCTACAAAGTTCCGTTGGGTGTCCAAAGGTTCAACTTTGTTTTGCAGTGCCTAAGACTTGGTAATTACTGAACCATCTAGAGAGTCTCCAATGTGAAAAATTTGCAGCAGTTTGATCTTTTTGTATGTCTTTCAATGAATGTATTAGCTTTTTTATTCATTGTCTGTTGCTTTCAAAGTAAATGAGCAGCTTATTGATATTTGAAAAATTAGGATCATCAAAGAAAATAATGGCAAATGGCGCTACATCATAGACATATCTTTTGGTCTATATATATTTATATTACATGATTGACATACACTGCACATTGTCTTAAATTTAATATTTTGTATTAACAAAATAATTATTAATTTCATACACATACATGGGCTTTTGTAAATTCCATATCCTTAGTCTGTTGGGGGTGTCCCCTTTCTGCTTTGATCAGGTTATAGCAGCTATGCTTTTGACGTATACATTGAATATATTTTACGGCAAGAATAATATTATATGTTGAACAGACAGCTTATGGTCTTTGTATTAGAATATTATACATAGCATTCAAGAATTATTCATAACTAAGTCGTAGAATTGGCCTTTGTCCCAGGTTGATCCCCAGATTAAATTTCGGTCCTGGGTAATCCAAGACTAAGATTGTATTCAATCTCAAATATCATAAGCCCACAACATTTGAAATTACTTAAAGAACAATTGTATTTACTTTGCTAACTTTGTTTATTCTGTATTTCTTTGAATTTTTTATATAGACCTCATTTTCAGAATTTTATTTATTGTAACAAAATGTTACACGCGTACTAAATAGGAATAGGTAAATGACCGTACCAATAAGGGTTAAAGCGCCAATCGTGTAGCTATGAGAATGCATTGCGCAAGAATTTTAAAACAATGTGCATTCAATGGCAGACGATAAGTTAGAATGGCGAGTGTTTTTCACGCACCGAATACTGCTTACAACACTGAGCGGTGTAGGGGTATTAGCAGTCTATGCCATGAGAGTCAATTTAAGTGTTGCCATACTAGTAATGGCAAATGCCAACAAAGAAGACGATTTCCAGAACAACTCAAACATAAGCATCGATTGCTTTCGAAGCAAACTTGAAGGTAATTTAACAAAAATATATCAATTTAACTGGAATGATAAGATGGTGTCCAACGTTCTGGCTTCATTTTTTTACGGCTATGTGATTACACAAATTCCAGCTGGTTGGTTTGCAGACAAATATGGTGGCAGTTTTGTTTTTGGGATCGGAATATTTCTCAGTTCTGTGTTTACAATAACCTGTCCACTTGCTGCAGACATGGGATATTATTACTTTTTAGTAAATCGAGTTTTAATTGGATTTTTTGAAGGTGGAACCTACCCTGCTCTGACAGCGCTTATCTGTAAATGGTCACCAAATTTTGAGCAGACGTTTACGCTAAATTACGCGTATTCCTTTTCTCAAATGGGTATCATTGTTGGAATGCCTGCCTCTGCTTTCCTTTGCAAGCTTTCATTTCTAAGAGGGTGGCCTTTGGCGTTCTACATCTGGGGAGCTTTTGGAGTAGTTTGGTTTGGTTTTTGGCTAGCCATTGGCAAAGATTCCCCCGAAAAAAGCCCATTCGTAAGCCAAAAGGAGGCAGACTTAATAATTAGAACGAGAAATTCTCCAAAAGAAAGCGTAGATGTTCCATGGCTCAAGGTAATCTGCAATCCATATTTATTACTGTTCTACTACTGTAATTTTGGGTTTACCTACAATTTCTATTTATATGCCACTTGCTTGCCATTATATATCAACAAAGTACTTGGACTGGAGTTAATGGGAGATAGTTTTCTTAGTGTTCTTCCATTTATAGGCTTTGTTGTAATGTATCTAATGAATAGTTATCTTACAGATTACATTCGATCTCATGGAATCCTTTCCACTCTCTTTACAAGAAGACTAATATATGTTGTAGGGAGCATTGTTTCTACCGCATGTATGGTTAGTATTGGATATGCCGGTTGTGATTGGCAAATAGTCATTGCTCTTCTCACCATTGGATTAAGTTTCAGTTCTTTAATCTTTGCACAACTAGGCCCTGCTTTGGTGGAAACTGCACCCAATTTCATAGGGTTAATTTACTCTATTGGCAACACGTTTTCCAACTTGGCAGGCATCGTGGCTCCGGTTACAGTGGCATATTTTACTAGTGAAAATGAATTTTCAATAGAGAATTGGCAAAAGGTTTTCAACATGGCTGCGTTTTTCTATGCATCTTCTACAATTTGTTTCTTTGTTGCATTTCGTAATAAAGCCTTGCATTGGGCTGTTAATACGAGAGACTCATCTTTAATTGATCAATATGATTCCATAGAAACTCTTTCATCAACATAGATTGACTTTAACTATATTGGATTTTCTAATTTTTAATGCATTTCGACTTCTTTTCGAATTTAGTATACCGAGTGAACCAAAAGTCCTTTCACCCACAATAGCCTAATAAAATGTACAATCCAACACCCATCCAATAGCCTGACATTTCTGTGCTAAATTATTATGCATCGTTTTCTTGATAAAGCACCTAAATTTTGAAATTTTTTTTGCAAAATTTCTAATTAAATATCGTAAATGCTAATGTAGAATCACTGGGATGAATCTAGACAGAACTTTGCCTGAGGACTTAGTGTCAAAGCAGAAGATCACTGAGGTGAACATATACTAGAGCAACAGTGATTCTAGCGAACAAGAGAACACGGTTAAACTATTTCTCCATTTACAGATGCTTGGGTGTCTTATATACAATGCGTATTAACAATATTTACAAACACAAAAACAACTAGTCAACACGAAAAGCGCGTGGTCTGGCCGATAAATAACAACTACCGACTGATGTTACACTAACAGTACGTGACACCATGTACAGTGATTGGGGTTTTTCGAAATGGATTAGCTGTAATCTCAACCAATAATAAAACTTTTCACGGCGCATCCTTATGTAATTTTTTTCCTTACTCAACTGCAAGTCGAGATGCTTGCCACCGAAGCTCAAACTGTAACCATGTCACTATACGCCCGTGACGACATTCAAGGGTGTTAAGACTCGGTTGTGTGCAGCCTTTGATAACTTGCAATCGAAGACAGTAAGTGGTTTTATTCGAAAGGCCAACCACCATTTGAATGAAGTGTTGTAGCACATTTTGGCGATGGAGGATATTGTTGACGAAGGCGGCAGCGCAATGTCAGAATGGATCATTGTTTCACTGCATTATAGGCTGTTTTGCACGAAAATAAAAAATTGTCAATGGAATTGTGTAAAAAGTGTATGAGGGCTCAAATGACTTGTAATTGAATAGTCTATTAGGATATAATAACAGTCATGTATTTTTTCACCCTACATGGTGTCGCGTAATGTATCAACAATTTCCTTTCATTCAGTATTCTATTCTATATGGAAAACCTTTCAGTTATTGGGTACTAACTCACACTGCTGACCAATTGAAATTTTTTATAGTTTGCGGATACAGATTGAATGCACATTGATGAATGTCAATCAATGTCCACCTTTGTAGATAACATATTTTGCCTAGCTACTGCTAATAAACTTTTTACATCTATTGCTAATTAGTTCTGTTATGTTAATGTGAGTGTTGAACTTTGCCATTAATTCAATAGAGAAGTACTTGAATGTGTCTACAGTAGGCACATTACAGTTTTTAAGCTTAAAATCAAAGCAAAACATCGTTATTACTTAAAATACAAAATTCAGTGCTAGCTTCAATAATGAGCAACTTATTCAAACAAAAATATTTTGACAATTTGTTACTATTTTATGTCATAGATTAAACTGCTAGATGCATTGATGTTTATTTTTGAATATGGATTGCAATTAGTTTCATCCTAATTTGAAGAGGACCTGGAATTTTCCTTGAGATACACCACTTGCAATCACGTAATTAGTACAAAAAATTTAATTTAATTTATCTCTGAAAACTTTCGCTTAAGTAACTAATTATGAATAATTTCCTAGTATAGGAAAAGAATTCTGTAATTTTTCTATTTTCATGCCATGATTAATGAAATCAAAGGCTTTAATGGTCCTGTCCTAAGAAAACGAAAAAAAGTAAATTGCTTGAACAATAAGTAAGATAGTGGTAATAATTTTGAAAGTGGCTAGAAATACAAAACAAGATAAAATATAAAAAACAAGGAATATTTACAAATAATGATAATAGTTAACATGTTGCATGGTGAGGTTAGTTTTTGTTAATACAGTAATCAGGATCACACTTGTCAACGAGCCGTAATTTCTAAGCTCTGCTCGGCTCGTTTAAATTTTGATGAAGTTCGGGCTCGCCACACAAAATTTTTCAATGTGGCTCGATTCAGCTCGATATTTTTTTTAAAATATTGTGCTCACAGAATTTTTTCAAAGCTCTTCCTATTATTTAATAAACAATTCTGAAATAAGATTAAATGTAGGCAATATTGAATGAAAAAATCTGCATAATCAAATTAACAAGCAGCACTATAAATTTGGTTTGCTTAAAAACAGCTCGTTTTGGGCTCGTTGTATATCCAATACTCTGCTCAAGCTCGGCTCGGCTCTGCTCGTTGACAAGTCTAATCAGGATTGTAGACTTTATAACCTCACAATTTCAAACATTTTATATAATATGCGTAAAAGTATTTTTTAATATAAATTTTAGTATTTAGTCTATTTAATGGTAATTCATTCCAAATCAAAATTTGAAAAAATTGAAACTCAAAATTCAAAAGGGATATTCATTAATTCATTGCTTAACAAAACAGCAAAGGCTTTACATCTGTACCAGAAATTCATCATAACGGCGAAATAATTAAAAATGCTAAAGACATTTGCACAATATTTAATAAAGTTTTTAAAAATCTAGAAAACTATGAATGAGAAAGCATAAAATATAACTAAGATAAAAGAGTAGAAACATTTAGCTTTGGTTATGTAGCAAAATATTAAGTTTTAAGAACAAACTCAAAATTGAAAAATAAGTCTAGCGGTCCTTGAAAAATCTCCGTTTGATACTTAAAACCTGTAGTCGATTTAATTGCTAATGTACTCTGTGATATTCTGAATGTATGTATTATAGATTCTATTTTCAAAGACCAATTAAAGCTAGCCAACATTACACCGGTTTCAAAAAAAGACGACACAAATGTATGCTCTAATTATCGCCCCATTTCACTTACATCACCTTTAACTAAATATAATATCTTATCCACATTTTTCAGATAGTAGTTATTTATACAAAAGAAAGCAAGGGGTAAAATTGCATATGCATTTCTCAGATTGGATTTCCTTAGAAAAAGACAAGGGACAATCTTGGGTCCACTGCTATTTAATATTTACGTAAATGATTTAAATAAAAACATTACATGTGACATTATGTAATAGGCCGATGACACACTAATATTTCATTAGTAACTCTGT
>CABFPE010000120.1:412449-423125 GCA_900660155.1 Hofstenia miamia | reverse complement strand
ATATATATATATATATATATATATATATGTAGTATTTCAGTGAAGATCAATGAAAACATGTACAGTGTGAAACATGACTTAATTCAGTTAAATTTATGCCTCCCTGTAACTAAATATGAGCACTTGATTTCATACAATTCTTACTTTTTTTATAAATTTTAAGAGTGTCTACGCCCTTTATTCATGTTTTTGTATTAGTAAAACAAAAACGTATGTCAACTTATGTGCTACATCTAGATTATATGTAAAAGAAGATGTAAAATACTTTTTCATCGGGTAGAGTGACAATAAGCTTATTAGCTGCCCGTTGCTTGTGAGTGCATACTGCATAGTGCATTGGAGTATATGTGGACCCATATACTTTGATATTTTCTTCCCCATACTTTTTCTTAGCTTCATCTAAATGCATAAAATCTATTATCTTGAATAAATGCTAGATTATAACTCAAAGAACAACCCAATGTTGGATGTTGACTATAATAATTATGATTTCTTAAAGTGCGTTCTTTTGAACTACATCAAAAAGAAGCAAGCTGTTTGTTTGAACGATGTGCATTCTGACGAGCATCTTTTTGATGTACATCAAATGTCAAATGATATACATCAAAAGATGCTTGTACGAACCCACCTTTAGAGAAAACCTACGCTTACTAAATTTTTACAAGAGATATACTTATTACATAATCAGTCCTGAGTATCATTGAAGAAAAGGATTTCTAGAAATTTTAGCAAGTCTCTTAAATAGAAGGCATTTTGACGAACATTCTTGGAAAGCTGAAGTTTCAAGCTAACAATGCAAAGCTTACAATAACCAACTCAACTATGATAAAACCTTGTACATAGCAAAATTACATTGCAATTCCGTTCATTGTTACTTTGGTTCTCTTAATATAGAAGCCTTACTTGGTCCAACTCTTAATGGAACACAAGGCTGGATGATACATTTGCTTAAATAAATTTTAAAGCGAATAAGTATTATTTTCACTTTTAATGATATTTATTAAGCCACCTATATGAGTATTTAACGATAAAATTAAAATGCCTATGCAAACCTTCGGTTAGTCCGCAAGTGCCGATTGGAGGATGTGAAAACACAACCGTTGGGACACAGGAGTAGTCACACCGAGCGTTTGTTTCTCCATTAAAGAGACGATGCGCCAACTTGCGGCCAGCTTTGATTGCAACTAAATGTATGATGATACAACGGTTTGAGAATATTGATTCGAAACTTCAGAGCCCACAATTTTAAAAGGATTTATGTCTATGAGCAAACTTTTGAATATTAAGATGTAAAGCAATTTAATACTCACAGTTATATTACCATATAATGAATGTCTAAGCAAACTTCCAATTAACTGCAACCAAAGGTTGCTTTAAAACAAAGTGTGACTTATTGTAGAACAATACAACAAACAATCAATGATGCTGAATGATATTAAATAGGTCTATAGGATGTTTCACAAAATCCTGCTTAAAAATAAAGGAGCCTATAGCATTTTGGTTGTCCTACCAATAATATATAAAGGATTATAAAAGATTGATCAATAAAACTAGGTGACTGGAAAACTATAATGCAAAATTGGATATTTGGGAAACCACAACCTTTATGTGACGGAAGCAGTCCTCTCACTAAAGTGGTTGTGAATGGGACGATATTTTAGCTCACGTCCACCAGAATCCAGCGAAAACGACAACTCAATTCCCTCATGAGTCTCAAATTCGAATATAATACAATATAAGCAACTAATGTAAACTCAGACAAAATGAAAACCATTGGCCTAGGTTTTGCTAAATCTAAATGACGGCTGAAAAGCGGCCCAGTCCAACCGAACTTGCAAATCTGGTTCACGTTCTTTTAACAATGTCAAAATTCTTTTGAAAAATACTCAATAAACCGTGTGCATTAGTAAGACATCGTTTAAGTCAAAATATTAAATTCAATTTGAGTAACAAACGGCAGTGAGTATTTACCGGGAGTAAGAAGAAATTTGCCACCAACATCCCCAACTGCATACAAGTTTTTAACGGAAGTATTTTGAAATTCATCAACAATGATGTGTCCACCTTTGTCCATGTCAGCCCCCTACGAACTTTACTTAGACAAAATGTCAACTTTCTTACCGTGGCAGCGACGTTAGTTAAATCGGTGTTGGGAACACGACCAATGGCTTGCAAAACGACATTCTGACCGGTAATGGGCCCGGTTTTACTATTGACTGTAAAAAGGCCATCGTCTGTTTTTTCAACCGATTGTATCTAAAACAACAATTAAATAGAAGCATGCATTCAATTCAATAAACACGATAACGAAACGTGTACGAATGCATGAATTCACAAAATCAATTAATATTTGCTCATACATAGATATTAAAAATATTTATACTGCTAAACCGAGTACCCAAATTGGGATTCGATGCAGGAAGGTTTTTTCTTTTTGTACCCGTAACTGCTCTGAGAAACCCGGTAATGCACAAGGCAGATCAATTTTGACACAAAAATTACGATTTTTTCATCTAACGATTATTCTATGTTGACTTTAATTTGACTTTACGGTAAAAACTGGGGAATAAGGGGGAAAATCAATTTTATTCATCACTATTTATTAGTACAGTGTTTAAGATGGAAGATGAGGTGCTTTCCCACGCTTCAGGTAGAAAGTTACGATTTTTGCGCAAAATTTTCTTCAGAAGAGAGAAGCAGTGCACGTTTATAATTTTGCAAATATGGCTGGACTGATATCTGACATAGTACAGTTGACTATATTCAGCAAATCGTTTTGCTTGATTCTTCATTAGATATAATTATGAAGTGCACATCGATCTTCTTTGAAGTCAAAACTGCAAGTCGTTGTATGCTTGAATCTTAGAATATTTGCGGGAATCTACTTTGTCAATTAGTTCCAAAATACCATTATAGCACCGGGTAATCTCCGTCAATTCAATTTCTAGATCTACGCTCTGACTGCTGTTTTGAAGCAATCAATTAATTCCCCATCATCGGACAACTACAGCACTATAAGTCGTATTTCTGGCAAATAATGGGCATGGTATCCAATGACAGCCTTCAGCCATGTACTTCATTTTGTAATCATTGGAAAAGGTGGACATTAACAGTTTCATGTAACAAATGTCAGGCGAGATCTTGTTCACTGTCGCAGTCTTTAAGGTGGCCACCAGTTTATCAACGTTCTTGTATTTGCTCCTTCTCAACACAATTATGGAGTAGATGCACTACCTATATCACATAAAAATAAGATCTTTTATCATTCAATTTCCCACTGATGAAATAATAAAAATTAACTACACAACCTGCGAGTAATGTTTTACAGTGTAAATATTTTCAAAATGCATGTTTTATACGTAATATGTACCAGCTTAAACTATCTTATAATTACCTAAATATTATTTCATTACATAATTCGTCAAATTTGACCCCTCGACTGTTTGAGGAATAGAAATTGGGTGGCTGTTCTAGTGTTAGCACAAACTGTATTTCTATCGCAAGACTTTTGCAATGGCACAGCGTTCATTGGTTCTGTTACAATGTTACGCCATCTACGAGCCGCCACTGCTTTATAATTGTGAGTATTTCTTAGAAATATGCAATTGATGAGAAAACAGCAATCAATTTCCAAGAAATAACCAATTTCAAAGAACTGATTGTCTACATTTGACCATTTCAGAAATTGCAAATTTTGACTTAATTTTTGAAAAGTTAATTTTGACTTTATTTTAACCGTATTGACCTAATTGACTTTTGGGTCGCCTTAGTAAAGAGCAATCCTCTTCAGGGCTTGGTTGTTTTAGAGATAACTAAAGAAATGCCGGAAGATTGTCACAGCAGTATCTCTGCTTGCTTTCCCTGTTAAGTATGTGAAACTAGACAATGCTAGGTATGTGGAAAGCAAATTTTTCATTCTGGCATCAGTATGTAGAAAGCAAAGGCCACAATTGAAAATATTGGCAGCAAAACACATTTTCTTTGTCAGTGGTTGCCTAGAATATTACTATCATGGGGTATTGTAATGATTGTAGTTCTAGTTAATGAAATAGAACTTAAGTCAGCATACTCTTGCTGTAAATTCTCGTGATATAAACATATATTTAGAACTCCGTTTGGTGAATGAAAGCCTAAAGCGCAACACTCTTAGAACAGAACATTATACACCACTTAACGCAAGCTATGAAAATAACGGTAACTGAAGAAATTACTACAATTTCATAAATATTGTTTCAACCAAAATGAATAAAAGAATAAATATTTTATTATTAAATCAATTTGAGTTCAAAATATTTAAATCGAAATCCTTTTAAACAGCTTTAGACTATTAAGTCCTAGTGATCAGCTATTTAAAATGCATATTTCATTAAAGACAGCTTTATAACCTGCGTCAATTATCCTTTGAATGTCTAAACTTCAATGTATTCGTAAAAATACTGAGACCCTGAATAAGCTCTATTGCGAAAAAACTTATTTTTATTCTATATACCAAAAGTATATATTAAGTCCACACCGATGACTGACACCCCCTAGACTTTTCTCTAGCAGAGGTCAAAAGGTCATTGTGGACTCAATATATACTCACCAATAAAATTAGTTCCAATAAATACTTAAGGATAATTTGGCCCTAATGGGATAATTATGGAAAATGACAAAAATGCGCTAATAATTAATCAGGTTACTCAAGAAAAGAGTTAATGACGAATTAGCGTGACTTAAGAAGGTAATGTAAATAATCGCATCGCAATTACTTGTGAATTTCGGAATAAAAATTGCATAAAATCGATTAAGTAATTGGCAACAATTCACAAAGCTGCCAACTCAGTATTTGTGCTTTGGCATGTGAAGAAATTCAATAGACTATAGCATGCATTATGTCTGACGCTATAGCTAAAGCAAATGGTTAAATACATGATTGCAAATAAGGACGGTAACTTTTTAGTTTTCTAGTTGGTTTGATTAGTGCTGATGCTCCGGGTGGCAGAAATTAAAATCTTATAATGCTTCTGAATGATAAAAAATATCGTTATAAAACACATTTCACAAATATTTACACATAATTGGAAGAGGTTTGCTGTAATAAGTCTGGAAAAGTTAAATACATAAAAAAATAGAACCTATTGTTTACAGGTCACAAGCAGAATGCATGAAAAAAGAATTGAAATCTCACACAAATTAAAAACCAATCAACGGCTTGAAGAAAGTCATTTATGAGCACGAGAATTTTGACAAAATGTGTGTTTATGAAAAAAATGTTTTATATGTATTCTATGGGAAAAAAATTATTTTGTCTTTTGGTTTTTTAGCCCTAGAATTAGACTGCAAATACAGGGATGTAACTTGAACGATTATATCATATCGCAAAACACAAATGTAAACATCAAGTGGAAAAGAAATTTTCAAGGGGACCGTTTTACGACCACATCAAAAAGTCCAAATGGTTCCTGGCAAAAATATAAACTACATGATGATATGTGTGTTGTGTTATACAATTGAAATAACTAATAGAAACAGTAAACAAAGGTAAACAAAGATCTCAAACATATAAATTAGCAGTGGATTAATTAAATATGATGGCGAAAAATAAACTAGGATTGACAATTAGAAAATAATTGAAATGTCAACAACGCAGGTTTAAGCATTCTAATTTGATTACAAATATCATAGAAAAACCCTACTCCTGAATGTTTAACGAGCTTGATGCCATTTTCCACAAGGAATTCAGTTAACAGACTACTGATAGTGTTATCAAATGTACGTAATACTCTATCATGACGTATGACCAACGTCACTTCTGAACCAAGAGCACTAAGGACACCTGCCAGTTCAACAGCAATATATCCAGCACCAACTACACAACACTTCCTAAACGACAAGAGTATAGACTACCTCAGCATTGACAAAAGCTTAGGAACACTTACTTTGGAAGTTCTTCCAAATCAAAAAAGCCATCAGAATTTATGACATATTCCTCGCCTAAAAACGATCACATCAGACAATACTTTTCAATTAAATCGAATATATTCCAAATAAGGGTGTAAAATATTAACATCCCTGATGAATATGCCAAAATCATGCCCAGCATATTGAAATTCAACATCATAAAATTAAAGAATTACGTGCAATTGATCTACAAACTTAAAAGTAAAAACGACAAATTCTTTAAACTAACGATGACAATTTGAGCAACCATATGCCGTTCAATGTAAAAGTCTACAACACCATTCCCAGTCCAAAATCTAATTGATTCGTTGAATAACACGAAATACCGGATTCATAAAATACTTCTTTATTTATAGATTGAAATGAAGAAATGCTTTTCTAGACGGTCATCAATTTATCGTCTCTATTCTAGACTACGATAAATTTAAGATGGAATATATTAATTTGAATCAGAAAGAATTTTTGTATATCCATAAACAAGCAGTAAAATAACCTGGAACTCCCAACTTCGAAGGACGACCGCCTATTGCTATAAGAACGTGTTTTCCCGAATATTTAACGCCATCTACATCTACTTCGTGAGAACTGACAAATTTGGCGGAGCCTTTCACATATTTGACTCCGCTCTAAACGAAAATGTTTAAGAAGTCAATATATTCCCTACTACCTTATCTAACATATTTGCGTAAATTCCATTTAAACGAAGGACATATGCATCGCGGGATTCCTTTAAACGTCTAAAATAAAAATCAATGCGCCTATTAACATGATAGTTCTTACTGCCAATTATAAACGGGAGGTTTCTCAGCGTCGAAACCATAACTAGGCATAATTTGGAAATCCTCAGCAAGACTTGCAGCTGTATACATTATCTTTTTTGGAACACATCCTACATTTACCTGTAAATGAAAAAAATTAAAAACTTATATCTGAGGTTAGACTTACGCAAGTGCCACCCAGACGACTGTTTTCAATCAAGCACACGGACGGATTCCCGAATTCACGTGCTCTTCTTGCCGAAGCTATGCCGCCAGAACCGCCTCCAATAACAAGATAATCAAAGTGATGAGACATTTTTCTAAAAAGAATAAAGTTGGTTAAAGTATGCCGTAAAACTTGACTTTGACCAACAAGGTCCTTTATTATTATTCATACAAACCTGATAAATTGGCGAAATATCATTAACTAAAACAGTAACCTTCATTTATTTCTTCACTTGTTAAGGAAATTATATAGAAAAATCGTGGAATTTTAAAGAAACTAATTGTCGGCTGTTTATCATGAAAATTATATTTTTACATATAACTAAGGGGTAAATTCCACGAAATCAACATTGATGTCTTAAAAATGTCTAACCAAAATTAGGATGGAAATCGAAAAAATTCTTAAACAAAAGAAAAAACTTTTCTAAAAAGTTTATAGGTTTTGCAATGATGGTCGCAAATTTACCCGATGAGGCATTTTAACGAAAGTTGAATAAAATAATTATTCTGTATCTCTATTTTGTTCGATACCATTGCCCGCAATTTCTTCTAGCATTATAGTAAAACGAATCTTTTAGGAAAATATGCAGAACGAAGATGTGTTAAAAACTTCGAGTATCAAAGATAGTTGTTTTTGGGTTAACAAACACTTTCTCTAATGATGAGTTAAGTGGAGCAAGCTAGACCTGTTTAAGATTGCTTTCAGAAGTTTTAAATTTGCCCTAAGAAGTTTTAATTTTGATCTCAAGGCTTTAATCTTTGATTTGGGAATTTTTAATTTTGACTTCAGAACTTTTAGTTCTACTTAAACCTGGTATACTGCTTCGATATCTGGATATCTGTGGCCGTGAGCTTCAAATTCTTTTTACTTCGACTGAAAATTCCAACATCACACGTTAGATCGGCAAAGAATAGTACATTGTGCCGAAGAGGAAGGCATTTAGGAATCAACTATACAACAGCTAATACATGAGTGCTCAGTGGAGAAGCAAGTAGGAATCTCCATTGAAGAGGAAGAGTGAGAATGATAAGTGAATCAAATTTTGATTTGGATTGAAGAAGATTCTCAGCTCAAGCTGACAAAGCTGTCACAATAAGCAACTACTTTAAATGAAGATGTGTGATATTGAAAAAGACTCATGGAGAAATTTCAAAGATGAATTTCCATAGAAAGAAGCCCCTTCCTCATGAATATTTTGAAAAAGTGTCCCAGTTCATACATCAGCATGAAACAAACTACAATCTGTTTAGTCAACGCAGTCAATGCCTGGCTCAAAAGGAACCAAAGGTCTATGTCATATTTGAATTCGATAGATTATCCGCATGTTAATACCATTTTGTTCTGTATTTCATAACACCTGATTAACGAATAGAATTAGCAAATTAGCTCTGTGATCAAAAATAAAAGTTTTGAGATCAAAATTAAAAGTTCTGAAATCAAAATTATAAATTTCTAAAATTAAAAAGATGTAGATCCAATTTGTACAGTGTCGCACCGCATTTAACTTTTACTCAATTTCAAGCATTGTAATGATTAGTTTGCATTGTATTTACATAAGATCAAACCCGTATGGACCTCATTTTTTTGGTAAGTACGATTTACGGGCTAAGGGTATTTCTAACGAGTTGAAAAAGTTATCGTTTCAACAGTACTTATTCAACATCAAACAAATGTTACTACTTTACAATCATTTTCAGAAATGGCAAATGAACATACACATTTTGAGCGTTTTATACTACTAACAAATCTTTTACTATAAATTCAAATGCTAAATATGGTTATCAGTGGCTTAAAAACAGCACGGAGTAATACGAGTATTAAGCATGCCTGCCTCTATAATGCCTTCAATCTGCAACTATAATTACATAATTCAGATATAATTATTCTTTTACAGAATTCCACTTTATACTAGCAGTACAAATCACAAATTAAGTTAAAGGTCGCAGTTAATAATATGAAATTTATTATAGGTTTCCCTTATTAATAGCAGTAAAATGTCTCCTCACCTGTTAAATAAATTAAGTAAACAATGTGTTAAAAACAAACATTAAACTCAAAGCACCAATCAATTTAGAATATGCGCACCTTCACTATCCAATTTCAATGTAACTATATTACTTATAACATCCGTATACATTAACGTTCACTAATGTTAGTGTTGCAGACAATTCACTGTAAAATAAAATAAACAGATTTCAGCTACAAGAAGCCTTAATCATAACAGACACAAAGTCTTCGATTCGAGGTTGAATATAACCACCGAGGCAAGAACTGATAAAATGAGCATTAATATTGTCTTAACAATAGTATTTAATCGTTTAATTCAACAGATAAATTACAATGCGAGTATGATTACAGTCCGGAAAAGTCAGACAATAAAATTTTACTTTAATCAACAACCATCAACTCCGTTGTGATTACATATATGATTTAACATGAATACGAGAGTAAGAAGGAATTCTCTATTCCAACTAAAACTACTGAGGTATAACAAGCGTCTACGATTTCGGGCAATAAATTTATTTCATTCTTGCATATGATTTCTTGTTCAAATGTAAAACAGTATTGAAGACTGTACTAATAATTATGTTTGAATATGATAAATGATGAACTTGAATGTTTCTTTATGAATTTACACTGTTAATAAAATAATAGACAAAATATTACAAAAGTAGTTTAATTTGCCGTCTATAGTGAAGTAACAGTCTAGAAGTGAAGAGTAGGTAGCGAATGATTATTCCCAATAGGTACACGCTACTAATTACTATTTTATTATTGTAGCGCGTTATATTATTCGTTAATAAGAAATTGTAATATATTACATAAACACGTTACACAAAACTCTGTTTAAATAATTATTTACAATTATATTTATTGGTGAATATCAATAGTTACATTATTGAAACGACATTGGAGTAATCCAAATTTATCTAAAACGATTTATCAAGGGAATATATGAATAGATTACGATAAATTGTTGAAATATATTAGGACATGCGAACAGTCGCCTTTTGGAATAAATTTGAGTGGGACACTGGTATCATTTTTGTTTGACTTTGATAAAAATTATGTGGATGCGCAGAATTCGGATCCGCAAATCCTTAGACTGAATATTCAGCTTCGAGTTAGAAATAAAAGTGGATTCGAAGGCCTATACGGTTTATCGATTTCTTGTGAAGACAACAGCAAATGTTGATGTTTATACATTATAAAACTAACTAGAAATCTATATGTATATATAGGGTGACTCAAAAAAAATGTCCGTTTGGTAATGAAAAATGACATTTTTTCATATGACATAGGGGATTATCTATTGCTATTTTACTGGACACCGGTTCACTTCATATCTATGATCAGAGTTCTACGTAGTTGATATTGCTGGTATTTCATATCTATGATCTTCATATTTAGGTATTTATATCTATGATCGGTATTTAGGTAAACAGGACACTTCATAATAGTCTGACTTGTAATTTGATACATAATTTATACAACTTGATTACTGTGACAATGGCTGACCGAATTAAACCAGAACTAGTAAATTTTTTCACTTCTGTTCTAACAAAGAATGACTTCAGTGCTGCGGATATCCACAGATTTCTAATTGTTGCTTGTGGCGAAGAATCTGTTCCTGGAGAGAGACAGATTAGACGAATTAGTAGCAAAAACAAGGGAGATGAATACAGTATTTCACGAAAAGAAGGTTCTGGACGGCCTAGAAGTGCCAGGAATTATATAAATATCAATAT
>CABFPE010000120.1:385848-398204 GCA_900660155.1 Hofstenia miamia | reverse complement strand
CATATATATATATATATATATATATATATATAGTAGAAAAGCAAATTGCTATAAAATTTATGAATATAATTTGGTTTACTGAATATCTATTTTTAGTTTTTTTGGTGGCCAGGGTGGTTTTGGACCATTCGGCTTTCATTTTGGTGGTGGAGGAGAATCGCAGGATACTCCTCGTGGAGATGACGTGCGTGTAGATTTAGATGTAACTCTTGAAGAACTTTACTCAGGAAATTTTGTTGAGGTACTTTATTATGTTGATCGATGGTATTTATACATTCAAAACGGTTATCCATCATATTCACCTGATTTATATTTGAATAGTAGATTAAAATATATGTGTAAGTGAGAAATTTCTTAATTCATATTGTTAAGAATTTCAGCAGAGTAACATTTTTCACTCATAGCTACAGAAAGGGCTAAATTAATACTCCACATTATTTTTCAGAACTAATAATGTATCCCAATTTAACAAAGCTTTCTATGATTCTCATGTACATTTTATTAATACAGAAAATCATCGAAAATATTGAAGAAATATGTGCAACGTATATGAATAATAGAATAGTTGCGTGAATCTAAATAATACTTATTTGTGACCACTGCTAGGAGTGTGTAGATGATTTGAAAAAATCGATGTCACGTGACCCACACGCTTAAAGTTCACATTGTTTCTGCGTACTCTTATGCATACAACACAAAACATGTACAATGCCTCTATTAAACATTCCCAATGGCAAGGAGTTACCACAATTGTTCTATAGATTAAATATGAAATGTGCAAACTGTCCTCTTTGTTATATACAAGTTTTCAGAATGTCTTGTTAGTAACTTAATTTTAAATTTCTAGGTTGTGAGGTTCAAACCAGTTGCCAAGCAAACATCCGGAACTAGAAGATGTAACTGCCATCGGGAAATGCGAACACAGTCAATGGGACCTGGTAGGTTCCAAATGTTTGAAGAAACTGTTTGTGATGAATGTCCTAATATTAAGTTAGTAATTTGTATCCTAGCTATTTGTAGCTGAACTCGTTTAGATTTACCAATGAAGAACGAGTTTTAGAAGTTGAGGTAGAACCTGGTATGCTTGATGGATATCAACAAAAGTTTGTAGGCGAAGGTATTAACATTTTTTTATTTGCATTAATCAATATTTTGAAAGTAGTTAAGTATTTTAAATATTTGATTGCCAAAATACCCTTATAGGTGAACCAGATATGGATGGTGATCCTGGCGATTTGATCATAGTGTTCCACACTTTGAAGTAAGTTGAAAAAATTTTTATTATTAAGGTTTGTTATATGTTACAACTTATGATTACACAATTTAATCGCCCAGACTAAATTGAAAATTTGAAGAATTAAAACCCAATTTGTATTATTTTAATCCTTTTAAATTCATCGATATGAATTAAGTAAATAAAAATATAACATTTCAATTGCTTTCAAAAATGATTTCTTGTTTATTTTGAAACTTCAAAAATAGTAATTATCTAAAAATCAAAAATCTTACCTTTAGCATAAAATAATACTCTCTCTGTTCCGAAATAATGTTTACATTTCCAAACTTTTATTTAATTATTGAAAAACATTTATAAATACTATTAAAACCAATTTTAATATTTATTAAACAAAACAACATTTTATTTAAGATAAGGAGTCTTCAATTTTACAGTGTATGCTCATCAATATTTTGCCGAGCCACAAGGATCGCTTCTGGTTTGCAAATTAGGGATACTGGTAGAGTACCATTGTTACGAAGCCTGGCTTTGCCGATATGCGGCAATTTATACTCATTTCCCCCTTTCGCAAGCATCGTCTCCTCCATGCATTGCTGAAGTGTTAAAAATACATTGTCCAGCTTATCTGGGTGTAGCTCATTAAAAGCATTACTCACGCAGCTAATTAGTTCGTCAATGGTCTTCGGAGAATGCTGATGTTGAACGGATTGAATGGCATTGAAGAACCCGAGATCTAATGCGTTCATGTCGTGACTATTAGGCGGTTGGTTTTTAAACATAATGGAAAACCCATTTTTTGATTCCTCTTCCAACATTCCTGGATCATCTTCGTTGAAATGCGGTTTTGCATTGTCTTGTTGAAATAGATGACACCATTTATTTTGGGAAACTTTGCTCTGATCGCTGGAAACACATTTTGCCCGATTTTTTTTTTAAATTCCAGCGCATTTACCGATTCAATATTTTTTGTGACGTAAGTGCCCTTCGTTCGGTTCTTGCTGTTTCTTTTGGCTGCCTCTTTATACACAAATGGCCAAATGCCAATCTTTCCATTAAAATAATCCTCAGAACTAACATCGCCCCGGGGCTTCGCAACAGCTGCCAAAAACATCACCTTTGTGATGAATCTTTTGCTTTGACATGTTCTGTAAGGAACCTCTTCATCCATTGCCGAATAGTAATTGCGCTTGAAATTCTAAAGGTAGAACCATTTTTCATCAATATGAACATAATTGAAAAAATTCTCGAAGCACCCATCTGGTGTTACGAAGGACAAGCAAAACTTCAGGCGGTCAATTTTATTTCTATTCGTAAGTAATGGTTTACTGTGAATGAAACCCGTTTTAATAACTTACGTTCCTTCAAGTTCCTGAATAATGTCGTCTTTAGAATACCGCTAGCACAAGATAGACTTCGAAGGGTTCCTCGTCGATTTAACGGAATATTCTTGATGTCTTTTAATTTATCACCACAGTTTTTCTTTTTACGCCCACAATTACTTCTCATTGATGATGAGTTAACAACAATTTCGCCTGTTCGAAGTTGTTTAGAAGCATTTCTCCAAAGTTTTGAAATTGAGACTCTCGACACGTTGTATTTAGCGGAAATTTCATTTATAACTCCATGCTTCAGCTTGGGCGGATTTCTGCTTAACATATTCATCAGAAAATCTTGAAAAATCGCACTTCTTTGTTCATTAGACAAGTGGTAAGTTGGACGTAATCTTTTTGTAGCCATTTTAGGTTGGTACCTGCAACAAAAAAATTTAACTTATTAATTAAAAAACGAAGCCATGGAAATTTTTTTGGTCCAGACGTAATACATAGATCGTAATCTATCAAGGAAAATTAATAAAGCTTAAAGTTCACCAAAAACAGTGATAATCGGAAGGGTCTATCCCAAATGTAAACATTATTTCGGAACAGAGGGAGTATTATTTTATACAGGAGAAATGTTGCTTATTATACAATAATAATTAATGCGAAGTACATCTGTACATATACATATACAGTGAAAAAGTCCGCTCAATTAAATTCAATAGTCATCCAATGCAGTCAGTAATGCGAAAAGTTCGTATTGTCAAAATGTTATCAACACTTTAATCGATCTGTAATATGTTTCTTAAGCTTCTTTCATAAAAATCAGGTAAAGCTATCCTTTCAATATTGTATGGTTGTAGTTTTGCAATTTCCTTTGCGCTATTTATAGTGTGCTTGTATTTCCTTTCCATTTTGTAATCATTACGAAATGCCCTTTGATAAAACAACTATTGGATAATTAAATTCTATTTTGATTCTTTTAGACATGATCGGTTTGAACGAAAAGGAGACGACTTGTTTGTTAATGTATCTATTTCTTTGGTCGATGCGCTTACTGGTTTCACAATGGAAATAGAGCATTTAGATGGTCACAAGGTGTGTATTTCATATTTATTGAATGCGTTCATTTATTTAGGTCTCTGTATCAAGAGAGAAGGTTACATGGCCCGGCGCTAAAATTCGCAAAAAAGATGAAGGAATGCCGAATTTTGAAAACAACCTCAATCATGGGGATTTAATTATTACATTTGATGTTATTTTTCCAAAAGGACAATTATCCCCTGAGACGTCTAACGGTTTGTTTTGTATATATTATCTGATGCAGGATTTTTGTTGCAATTGCAAAGCCGCCATGTTGTTTATAGGTCCCAACATAATTTATATTGCCACTGGTTGCACGTTTACCTTTTTTAGTTTGTAATGAAGGCTAGTGATAAACGTTTAGTAAAATGCAGAGATGGTGGAATGCGAAAGGTTTTTGTTTGAAATCAAATTCCCATCTCGAAATTGTTAATTTGAAAAAAATGAAATTGTACTTGTGCAATATTTTGCTGTTGTTTCAATCAAGGATGAAAGTGATCTTTGCCAATCTTCTCTCATAATATTATCAGCAGAAATTATTGAAAAAGCAATCACATCAACTGCATATTCCATTTTTTTTAAAAATAGTTGATTTCGCAATGCTTTTAGTAATTATTTCAAAGAAATGTTCTTATTTTCATATAAACTATAAATAATATTATTTTCTATGTATTATATCCTTACTGTATTGTAGTCTTCTATCAAGTTTTGTATTTGATTCATCAAGAAGACTCTTTTCATGATATGCGAAGGCACAGGAATTTTTAAAAATTGAATATTAAACTTCATAAAAAATCACAAATGACAATACATTTTTACTTTAATTGATTCTCAGTAAACACTTGTTAAAAAATTAATTCATGTCTATTACGTTCTTTCAGTTGTTCAACCTTTTACATTAATGTGAAAAAATGTTATTGAGGTTATTACAAATATTGTTTGCTATCATAAACCTTTATTTAATTTTTTTAGCCATTAAGTCACTTTTCCCTGAAGAGGTGAAGCTAAAAGTTTACAATGGATTGTAAATGTATCAAAATATTTTGGTGCTCATTTAGTCAATATCAAATTAATTTGGACCACATCTGGTGTACATGTTTTAGAAGTTTTACCAAAATTTTGTAGATGTTTTTTGTAATTTCAAATTGTTTAAATTACAACTATAATCAATTTTTTTAAAATATAAGTTCTATTTTTAGTTATTGTTTCAATTATTTAATTTATCAGAATCGTACAAATCCTGTCATCAATTAGCTTTTTATTAGTTATACGTTTGTTTATGCACAATGTCTAATGTCCAATAATTATTGAGATATATCACTGTTCAACAATAAAAAAATGAAAGACCATACTAATTTCATGACTACATTCCATTTTCGTCTACGCTTTCAAGATTTTTGTAAATGTGATAGGTATGTTGTGTATGTACCCTTGCTCATGTTTGAGGATACATTTACCAGAATTACATTTTTTAATATTCCTTTTTGTCAAAAGTAACTATCAATTTTAATTATTTAGGATTTTACGCTTGCAGTGATCAACAATAAAACATCATTTATTCGACAATTGAGCAATTCTAATTGTTGTAATTTCAACTACATAGCGAAGAGCTATTGCTTTTCCCGTGCTAATTGAACTTTTGGACATGCACATTGAGCTAATGGTCAAATGCAAATGGAATTTTTAGCATATTCTCTTTGCTTATAATAATGCATCAATACTTTCTCTACCGCCACCCACTCAATTTGATCATCAAAAATGATTGCTGATCTCAGAAATGATATTTGATATAATTCAGTATCATTAAAAGAAACTGACTGGGGCAGAGTGCGTTGTCTAAAAATAAACACGAACAAACCACTTGAAACATGAAGCCTTGTTGAAAGAACCTTGTTTCATTTCAAACTTTGCAATTCCATTAATGGATGAATAAAGAGCAATGCAATGGATATTCAGTCCACGAGGATTTGGAAGAATTGAATTAAGTTCTCTGCCGGTTCTTGCTAAGGCTCTTGAAGAACAGCAGAGAAGGTTGATGTTGCTTTCATCCTGATAGACGTAAATCGCAAAATATCCTCAACATAGCATTTCCGACTTTCCCTATTTTTGGTGATATTTGCCCCAGTCGAAAAGTCGGTAATACAGATCCAGATGCATGACAACTGTAGACTATGACACTCAATACTCATTAATACCATAGTAGATAATTCAGCTAATGTAATTTGAATCATGGAGTTCACATGTTCCTCTTCCTCTTGTATTTTACATGAGGCTTCTTTGCATCCTCAAGTTTCCGTGATTCCATGAACTAAAGTTCATCTTTGCGCTGTTGTGAAATTCACACTGTTAGCATTTGCTGCATATGTTTGCCAATCACCGCCACTTCCGTCACATTCATTTATTTGTTTCATCAGCAAGAGCCTTAATTTTGAGTTAGTTCGCAGTACAGCAAATTGTCATGGCAATGCAATTGATAACCGCCTGTTGTCAAACCTCAGTGTTCTATATTTCTTATAGCATTAGAGATGGGTGAAAGCGCTAGGTACAATGCTTAGTGGTCAAATACCCTAAACCTTGGTATGAATTTTCCAAGCTCAAATAAATGCTGCAATTAAGAAGTTCAATTTCCATGATCATTAGTTCACTTTGCATGAACATTGGTTGAATTTGCATTATCATGAATTCAATTTGCATGCTCAAAAGTTCAATTAGCACGGGAAAAGTAATAGATGACATTTTTTCAAATGAGATATTAATCAATGCAATAGAATATTATGCATCAATATTGCTTATAAATATAACAATATACTTCGAAATTTATTAAAACTAGTTTTTGTAAATATCTAACTGATTAACAACCATTTAAAAATAATTTTCGGGAAAGTGTTGCTCTGCTCTTTATAAGGAATAGAATGACATTGGGTGTCCGTTTAAATCCGAGCGATTTCGGGTACAAATACTAGATTGATTCATTAAAAACATACTGATCTATATCACTGCTTGATTTGAGAAAGATCGGAGATGCTAAGTAATACCTGTGAATTGCTGTTTCCCCTATCAGAAAATGATTGATATTAATGATCATTTGATTAGACAGAGATTCATAATATCAAATCAAAGTCGGCGCTTCGGGTCTTTAAAGGATAGTAAATTTTCGGGGCGGGTTCGTTTAGTAAATATTCAGATCGGGACCACGGTTACCTCATATTGGCACTCTCTAGTAAGGAACTTTTTTGCATCCAGCAAAAGGCGCAAATACTCCAAAAGCAAAGCATGAATTTACAAACTATTAATCATAGCAAAGTAATTGCTACCGAAGCTTCTCTATGCCTCAACATAGATAATGAATTAACATTTCAAAAATTTCTACTGAATATGATTCAAAAAATGACTGCAGGCATTAGATATCTTTATCACTTACGCAATGTAATATCAAGCAATTATCATAAACAACTAATACATGCTTTCTGTCTGTCGCATTTTCAATACTGTTCTTTTCTTTTAACTAACCTAAATTCGAAACATCGTATGCTTCTATCAAAGACGTTTAATTAGTGTATAAAAACTAAACTTTGCAAAAAAAGCATGACGAAGCATTTGTATATCGTAATATATATAAAATATTATCTCCGTTCTATCAAATTCATCTGCATATCTTATTTAAATTAGGGAGAGGTAATACACTTCATGCATTTGAAACACATCCAACATTAAGCACCTACACAAACATTTACTCAAACATTGATTATATTACATATTGTACATATTAATTTGTAGCTAATTTGATTGTTTTATTTTTTTGTCATGTGTTAGTTTGTAGATTTTTTATACATATATTGTGCAATATATTTGCTCTGATTCTTCTAAGCTTACACTACAAACTACAAAACTAAAAAAATAATAACAGGAGAAATATTGATCAGGGAAATGGTCTTTGATGCGAATAATTTCGGTGGATTTTTTCTTAATTATAATGCAGCGTATTCAGTTCTTTTGCTAATGAATTATTTTAGTGGATTTTTTTGAAAGTATTCAATGTGTTGATGTAATGCTTTGTCTTTTGCTTTAATGATGTTAAAAATATTTAATTTTTTAGTAATACGTTTATCTTTAAACGCTTTCTTGTATATGTTGTTAAGCTTAGATAAAGATGTTTCTGATTCGCCTGCATATACTTGTATGCCGTAAATTATAATAGAATTAACTAGGGAATTAAATAAAATTTCAGTTTCATCTTGATTTAAAAATTTTTTACTTTTAATATTATATATAAATTTCTCATTGATCTTTTATAAACTTGAGCAATATATTTTTTAAATGAAAGCTTTTTATTTATGATAAACCCAAGATATTTCATTGTTGTTACTGATGAATAGATATATTATCAACAAATTTTCTCTTCAATGGTATAATCATTTCCAGCGACTTTTCATAATTAACTTCAAATTTGTTTTCTTCATACCAAGATTTGATCTTTTTATTAATTGAATGTGCTAAGTCTATATTTTCAAGAGTTGGAAGACAAATCTATGTATCATCAGCATGTTTAGTGATAGAACCATTTATAATATTTAAAGATTCACAATTTGAAGAATCAATACATATATTGAACAGAAATGTGCCCCCAAACGGAACCTTGAGGAACACCTTTGTTGATCTTTTCCATATCCGAATTCTGTTATTATATTTAACCATTTGCTCTGCCTATCACTAATGAAAGTATCAAGCCAATTAATGATGTATGGATTTTAATGTGTTAAATTGTTTAACTTTTCAAATAAAACGTAGTGATTTACATTGTCAAAGAATTCCTTGATATCAAGGCTGATTAATCTTACATAATCATAATTTCCATTTTTATATAACTAAATTCTATTTTATAATTCGATAACGACATTTGTTCGGAATCCATGCTGATTTATATTTAAATGACTATTTCTCGATCTTTTCTAAAACAAAAATATCCAGCCAGTTGAGGATAACTTTCAGATATTTCACAGTCAAACCAAGTTTCACTAACTATACAGACATCTATTTCATCTGTGAGAATATCAATAAGGAATTTAAATCTTTTATGTTTCTTAGAGATCTACAATTAAGAACTAAAATCCTTGGAGCTTCTAGTCTTAAGAAATGTGAATAACTACAAATATTGTTACTTTGACATGCTGCACTTGGTATGAAAGGAGTTTCGTAATTGTTTAAATTAGACTTAATTAGGTACGAATCGTGAAGATGTACGTTTTCTAATTGTCTTAGTCAATCATCAGTTTCTGTTCTCTGCATTATTACCTTAATAATAGACAAATAGGACAATCTTTCGAAAAAGTATAAGGATTACATTTCTCAGGATATGAAGTGCTGCAATTTACACATTTATATTTACAAGGATTTGGACAAATTGTATATTGTGATTTTCTGCACAGAACACATGTGATTTTTTTAAACACTTATTTCTTGAGTGTCCATACATTCTACAGTTAGAACACATTCGTGTATAAAAATGTTCAATGACCTTGCATATCTGAAGACCAATATTTAATCTGTTGTCAGCAAGAATTTCCGTACTTTTGGGGATTCATTAACGAAAATAATTGAGGTTTTGCTATATCCATTAGTCTTAGTAAATAATATTTCAAACATTGAATCACTGAAACCACACAAATCTTGCAACTTTGGGTTTTCAACTAATATTTTTTCTTTGATTTCAGGTGCACTTAAGTTTTCTAAAAAATAACTTGGTACATTTAGAATTTTTAGCTTAGGTGCAATCTTTTTGTATTCTACAAAATTATAAGAAGAATATGCGCGTCTTCCAAAGCAAAGCCAAAATGGAAGTTAATACATGAAAACACAAATTATAAAATATCTAAATCAAACTCTATTTATGTAATAAAAGATCAGCATGGCAACAATCTTACTGACAGTTCAGAAATATCTAATGTATTATAAAACACCTGTATTAACCTAGGAAAATGCAATGGCCCCTAATTAAGTACGAAAACGTTCCTCAGCCAGTTATGAAATTATTAAATCAATCGATAATCTTCAAACCAACAAATCAAGCTATCCCTAAAATTACTGAAAACATCATTTCAAATCACTTACATTTTACCTTTAACTCTTTAATGGAATTAGGGTCATATATGACCCATGCTATATCTAAATAAAATATAAAATCACATAAAAATAAATATGATTTTCGGAACTAGGAGATCATTTTATAGATTATATACATAAAATTCTAGAGTAAAATTGCCTCCTAATTCCGAAAATCATATTTATTTTTATGTGTTTTTATATTTTATTTAGATTCCTGAGAGTCAAATTAAGTGATATTTTTTTCGGTTAGCGGTTTATAATGGAGTGCCTCAATGAACGATCTTAGGTCCTCTTCTTTTTAGTATATATGGAAATTACGTGCATTCTAATTGCAATATGATCCAATATGTTGATGATACCTGCATTTTCAGCGATAGTTCATCAATGCGCTTAGCGGTGGAATCCATAGAATTGAATTGTAACAAATTGTCAAAATATTTTTCTATGCACAAAGTTGAATATTAATGAAGCTAATACAGAATTTTGCATTTTTCAGCCCAACAGAAGCAATTACGGGAGTAACTATTGACTCAAAGCTAAAATTCAACTCGCACATCAATTTAATAGTTAGAAAATTAGCTATAGGTATAAGAAGTATGACACTAGTAGTTAGGCAATTACCACCTTGCGCAATAATTCAATTCTTCCATGCTTTCATCATGAGTCACCTTAATTATGCAAACATTTTATTTACTGATCTAAGCGAAGTGTTTTATAAAAAACTTGATATTCAATTAAGATGGGCATTAAATATCACAACGAAAAACTCATCAAAAACCAAGCAGTACATTTCTAGGTCAATTCTTTTTCCAAAACAGCTGGTTATATTGAATACCCTTCTGACATTCTTCAAACTAATCAGAAACCTACCACCTTATAATACGATTGAAATACCGGGATTTACTTATAAACAGAATTCAAGATCAAAAATTTTTACATGTGTTAAGAATAGGAAAAACATTTCAAAGATATTTTTAATTAATTTCATCATTCGAAACTCGCTACCTAAGGAAATTAAAAACATTTAAAAACTAAAATCCTTTAAAAAGCATTTAAAAATATTCCTATGCAAAAAATGTACTTCTGGTAAATTATGGCTAGGCTAGAAATTTTATAACAATGACTTACTATAACTCGTTATTAAAATAGTGCTATAGTAATTTATCCATAGCCTGGAAAATTTCTGTTTGTAATTTATGTTATTCGTAAATATGTGTTTTGTGAATTTGTTGACGCTATTCAGGTAAATTTTCAGTTTATTAATTGGGAACATTTATCTGAATAAAAAATCTCTTATCTTATCTTATCTTATTATGCTTCAATATTAAGAATACATAAAAAACAAGTTTTTGTTAATATTTGCCTGATTAATCTATAAAAATCATTTAAGAATAGTCTTTCTAAAAATGTGGTATGTTCCTCTTCTTCGACATTATTTGGTAGCATCCAGAAAAAAGGCGCAAACACACCAAACCAAAGTACGGATTTAAAACTACCTCTTGGCAAAATAACTGCTACAGAAGTTTTTCCATTACTTTGTTCAAAGTAGTTAGGCTTTGTATACTGTAAATTATAAAGAAATGATTTAAAATTTTTGTTCTTTCTTATTTACCATTAATAATATTTATACTTACATAAGCAACTATTTTTTGGAATATAAAAATATATAAACTTTGACACACAGATAGAAAATATAAATTTGATTTTTTTAACTTAGTTTTCTCGAATTATTTAGGAATTAAATTCATTATCTTAAGTCAGGACTGTTGTGTTATTATACTCTTAGGTGTAGATCTATATATGTTTATTTATTATTGTTACCGTACTTTAATTCTGATTGAAACAAATAAATTTCTTAACATATAACGTTTACGTTCTTGATTAATGTCTGCGATAAAACTCATAGAATCTCAACACAATCAAATGAGAAGTTGGTGCCAAGTTTTGAAAGTAGTTGATAATCATGCTGATTGCGCAAAATGTCAGTGCTTCTACTGTTATACAACGAGGATGGGGTAAAATGATGCGGATGTGCATTTGGTTCCTATTTCCAGATACTCCAAAGATTAAGCTAAAGCACAAACTGTTAATGATTGTCATGTACATCAAGGCAATATTTTTAGGTACCTATGCGCTGAAAATTTTCTACTTTTTGGGAGATACTTCCCAATTAAATGATGATGAAAAGTTCGCGGAAGACTTAAAGCAGTTTTTCGCAGCATTTGATTATTATGTATGGCAATTGTTCTACCCAATTGTCTTCACAGTTTTGTTTTATTTGATCAAGGATATTGTTCAATCTACCAGTTACTGTGCGACGTCTGCACTTAAAGTCTTAAAGAATCAAATTCGAAGGCAGCCTCAGAACAACATTGCGTTTCGAAAATGCTATGAGGAAGAAGAATGCGATTGGGTCTCTCCGATATTTCAAGAACTAAAAAACGATTTCAAGATATGTAAGATCTTAGTTTAACCCTAAACAACCTTTTAAAAGGACAAACTTATCTCAAGTAGTTACATGATGTATTAGACTTGTCAACGAGCCGAGCCGAGCTGAGTATTGGATATACAACGACCCCAAAACGAGTAGTTTTATATATATATATATATATATATAT
>CABFPE010000120.1:368258-383336 GCA_900660155.1 Hofstenia miamia | reverse complement strand
CGCGGTTAACCGCAGTGCGGTGCGGGTGTGGGTATAGAAATTAGGTTTGCGGTGCGGTGCTGTTAAACTGCAGGAGCCACGTGCAGTGTCCGTAGCTTCCAATTTTCACAAACCAATCAAATTTTGTAACGCCACCTAGGGATAACTAATGTTTTGAATATATTGTTTCTTTAATTACATCGATTTACTTAGTTGAAATTAAATTCAAAGTTAACTGGTTATTGTTTTTTTGCGGTGCGGTGCGATTGCGAGTAGATTCCTTGCGGTTGCAGTGCGGTTGCGGGTAAGAAAATTCGCTTGCGGTGCGGATGCGGGTACATGAAACTGTATCCGCGCACATCTTTATAATGAAACTAACTGTTTTTCCGTTTGGAAGAACAATTTTGGTTGCAATAATCATTTAACGTTTTTATGCATAAAAATTATTTGAAATGTAAAAATTTTTCAAAGTTTTGTAGAATATAGGTTGGGCAGCGTAGGGTTAACTATTATAGTGCTTCATTGTAAGTTAGGCCTAATATCAATATATTCTCAGGCTTTTGCACGGTGTTTGCAATTATGATAAAAATATATATAAAATATTTCTTGAAGTCTATCAATGAAGATTTTAAAATTTATATTTAATCGATGATTTCAAGCCCCTAAAAATCAAGGACTTGCTTCATATGTAGAAGAGAATTATCTATCACTTGGTGATATTGAAAAAACTTTCACTTTACTTAGATGTTTTTCTCAATCCATTTCAACTTCACAAACTTAGATATCAAGTCTAAAATTTATGTTAATAGAATGCATGTTTGAAAGATAACATGGGGCCTTCATTATTTCAAAAAATGCGTTCCCAAAAATAAACAACAAAAAATTGGCATTTTTTTGCTTGAATCTGACACAAAGATTCCGTTTGCAGTACTCTCGAAGTAATTTTAAGTAAATTTTCTATTTAAGTAATCCCTAACTATAAAAACACTTAATTCTATTTCATCAGTGTCTTTTTTAGAAAAGTAGATTTTTAAATACATTTTAGTTTAATAAGAGCTTCACTTTAAATAATATTTTTATGTTCTAAAAATTTCATAGTTTGCGCTTGACTAATTGAAATTTTAACAGCAATATACAAGCTATATTTTATTGCACACATTTTCATGCATTGAAAAGCTGACCGTTGCACCATTACAACTCTTTTTAAAAAAAAATGATGTGAATATATTTTTCAGCATACTTTGAATAATACGGGGCAACGCTCCTTGGATCCTGATAAAATTTCAATGGTTAAATATAAATAATCAGTGGAGCTGAGCGCCAGCCGGCTGAGCCGCCGCCGCCGACATATTTTAGGTCAGCCAACCGCCGGAAAATTTAGACGGATAACTAAAACTATATCAAGATAAACGAAATTTGTCATAAATGGAAACCGCATTTAATGTCTTTGATGTGCATTAAACGAAATATTTCTTGCTACGAAATATTTCTGTCGCGCGATGGCGTACGAAAATTGATTTCACAATATGCCGTTTTTGCAGGGCTATTGGCCCTATAGCGTTTCTATATGGAATATTATATAGTCTAATCCAGTTCTATAGATGTCGCTCAGCCGTCTGCGCCGACTTTATTCGGTCTAAGCCACCAAAAGTCAGTGGCCTTCACTTCCCTCAAAACAACACGGAGACTAGAGAAGCACTGTTGGGCAATTTTCAGATAAATGACCAAATTTAAATAATTCACAGCCTTTGAAGAATGTGCACCTTGTTAATTTTACATTATTATAACTACTAGTAGACTTTTAATATCTGATAACTATATTTTGCAACATAAATTCAAATACAATATTCAAGAATGCTAAGTGTCCCATAATGATTGTTTGTAGTCCCTCATGCTTCTCCCAATAAATATTTGAAGACTTAAATTTATTGAATGCAACTTCATTTTCAGGAACAGAAACCGTCATGAGCATGCACCTTGACGGAGATTTGTCAGATTTTTAGTTTGGCGACTTTGGCATAACATCTACATAATGGTTTACTTCTTGCAAAAGATGTTTTTGAATAAGGATTACATGAAACAGTATGTTATAATACATAATTCAATTCAATAAAATCCAATATCCAGCAATTATATTATTGTAAGTAAAATCGGTTCATATACCTTTACAGAGGTTATCAAATCGTGAATTGTTAGATGTGGAAACAATTACTATATTTAATTCGCATAGCAAAATATATTACTGTAACACATGTATTCCTTATTTAAAAAGTGCAATTCAAATTTTTATAAAATTTAAATTGATTTGTGGACATTATATTAAAATCACCATGCTGTGTTTGTACGAATTAAATAGGTAACTCATGTCTGATTACTGCATCCTTGCCCATTGCATGATAATACCATCATCAGAAAATTCACAATGCGGTAGACTAAGCTGTGAAGTTTTCTCAATCTCCATGAATCTATGCTTCTTGTGTTATTTTTTAGAAAGCAGTTCATATTGATTTTCTGGTTGGGAAATACAAGAAAACGTTGGAGTGTTGGTGAATAGATTTACTTGTTAAGAAAATGTTATTGATATCCGCTCATTTCATTTAGAACATAGACAGTGGTTTATGAAATTAATAAATAAATGCAATGTTTTCTTAGTCAGAATTTTTTTAATTTACTGTTCTAGTCTTTTGACTACAATTTTATTTAATTAATAACTGATTAATATATCAATATTTAGGTTTCTTTACAGCTGTAGTTGATGAATTCGTTAAAATGATTGTTAGTTATAGTCGCAGACGACAGATTGAATACTGCGTATTTTACTTAATAGATGGCATTGGGGATTGGTTAACATTTTTTCCGTTGACAATACTCTTTATTACACAAAAATTTCTGATTTTGTATACCTGCAAGCAGTACACGTACAATCACAAGGAGATCCGAAATAGTGTTAAGGTGTGCTCTTAATGTCGAATTTTATCATTTACCAACCTTTTATCTTCAATAAGTACACAGTGTATGCAATCCATTTGATTTTTTATCAGCTGATACATTCAATAATATAAAAAAGCCACCCGAGTTTTTTTTGAAAAAAAAACAGTCTGGTTGTTTATATGTGATAGGTCATTATCTGATTTAGATCGATAATATGAGCAATGTTAGAATTCGTGTTGTAACGCGATTTCAAACTTCATAAAGCGATCAGTTAAAATACTCAACATCGAATTTACTTGTTGTTTGTAGCTGTTATTGGCAAATCGTATACAGGTGCCAGTTAGCCATTTGATTCCTTTTTCCGTTTTGATTTCTTTATAATGTTTCAGTAAAAAGATCCATTTTTAATTTTCGTTTAAAACATAGCATTTTAATTTTCAACATGTCCTAGTTAGGTCTTGGGGTAAGCCAAAAATTTACCCGGTTTTGCCTGGTTTATTTATGCACAATTTTCCAATTTAATTTCAATCTTATTAATTTAGGGCTAACATTTTAGTAGCCTAACAAGTATAACCAGGTTATGTAAAATGTTTTATTGTCAACTAAGAGATTGACCCACATCCCTCTTCCCAAGCTTCTAGGCCGATATGTAACCTCAAAAGAAATCAGTTTGCTTCCGTTCTCTTCTTGGGTACGTTTTCTGCTTTTCAGCAACCTTGTTTGACGGTTTATCACCAGATGAGGATGGTACGTCGTGGGGATTGCTATTTTCATCCCACTTCAACTGATTGTCATTAAAGTAATCATAGTATCTCTGCCTTTTGTGCAGCAAATCAAGGGGGGGCAGTTTCAGATGCTGTTGATCTCTTCTTATCAACATTCCTGTATCCAGATTGTGCCTGTTTGCCGGATTCCATTTACAACTAGAGCACGATCACCAATCTTTAGTGGGGAAAGCTGAGCTGATTGTTTGTCATAGTGGTTCTTTTGTCTTCTTGCGACTTTGGTGTTTTCATATACCACTTCGTTGTGTTGCCAAATCATGGGCCTTAAATTCTTTACTAGTAGGGGTAGTTTTATTCGCAACTCTCGGCTGTGTAGCAGTTGTGACGTGGTTACTTTTAGTCCCAGGTCAGGAAGGTTGTTATGAAGAAGTAATGCGTACTCAGGGTCATCACACATCTTAAGATTATTCTTTATGATTTGGATAGTTTTTTCAACAAGTCCATTTGATCTTGGACTAGAATAATCATTGCAGAAATGTTCCATTTTGCGAGATTTTGCTGGATTATTATCAGTTATTACTGTAGCAGGTATTCCAAAACTTGCAAATATCGTTTTCAACTCATTTGTGATTGCTAAGGCACTATTTTCTGGTAGTTTTCTATGTATGATAAATCGGGAGTAATAATCTATGACAACAAAAACTGAATCCCCTAACATGGAATATGTCGAAGGCGCTGGTCTGTTGTTGATGATCATAGGCTTTTTTCTTTGACTGGGACCTGACTAACATTCACTAAAAATACAATTGGGAGAAAACAGTTAAATTAAATCTTCTCAAATTTGGTAGGGGAATAGAAAAAATGTCAACGAAATGAACAAAAGTTTCAATTTCTTTGTAAGTTCAATAGTTTTTGAGCGACAGCAAGTTGAAATTCGGTATCGTTTTTTGGGACACTCGGTATAATATTAAACGAATTTTTTCTTCTTTGATTGATATACTTATACGTCTCGATTTTGAGAAAATTCGCAAAAAATAAAAAATAACATTTTTTTTAAATTTAATTTTTATTGAAATTTCGGAATAAATGTAATAAAGAAGTTACATAATAATCTGTTGCCTAAGTGAAATCGTATCGACTTCTGATTTTATATCAGATGATAGTTTATCAGTTGTTAAGAAATTTGGTAGTGAAAAATGTAAATGATGTTTCTGAAACACAATTTGCTGCTATGGAATTAGCCGTAATAATAGTGTTTTCGGTAAAAAAAACAGATGATAAAATTCGACAGTGGAAGCACAGTTCTAACGCAATCGACTGGCAGAAGATAGAGGAGTCCTTAGTCAGATATCAAAAGGATCTTTTCACACATTCAATGTTTTTAAAGTGCTTTCGTCAAAAACTCAACATAATCTTGATAATGACATTTGCAAAACTAATTCTGAGCATTTTAATGTTAATGCAGCGTTCCACAGTAGGATGGACAGCAATAACTGCGGAGAATATCGCAATGCTGTACAACATTGTTGTTTGTTACTACATTTTTCGAATTTTAGTCCTTCAGCCAGTCGAGAAACTTCATGAAATCACAAGTATAGAAGATTCGCTTCATGATCACGAAGACTTTCCAGCAACAGAGGTTCTTACCAACAGAACCTATAATGCCACAATTAATCGGGTTAATTCTGCTATACACATCATGCATCAGGGTTATCTTGGTATACCCGACTTCATGAAAATGACCGAACAAGACTACTTTAAAATGTTCGGAGTTTTTTTTCATATTGCGTTTGGAACCGCAATAGCGTTTGTAGTGAAGGCTTTCATATAAAGTACGTTTGCCATTGATTTTGACCTACTTCATAATATATATATATATATATATATATATATATATATATATAATGACTATATTTAACCAATACCATACCTTAACTTCCCATTAAATATCATTAAGATCATTAATAAAGGTCCAGGGTACTTCTTTTCTTTCATATATTTCAGAAAGCTTACGAGTGAAATAAACATTTATATTAGTAATATATTGTGTGGAATTGTATCTAAGGGTTTTCTAATATCAAAATATATTCCATATGAAACCAGGCCCGTGGCTTGTATTTAAAGTTTAGGGGGCCATGGCCCCGCAAAGTTCAATAAATTAATCATAGTTTTACTAATATGAGATAGTTTCACCCTTTTTCATTGAATTTTTTAATAGAATTGCATTAGTATTATGTATATTTCAAATAAAAGATATTCACTCTAACTTAGTTACAGAATATTAGAATTAATACTATCGAGTTTTGTATCCAGGATGCCAAAAGGAAAGGGGCACAGTGGCCTAACAGGGAGGGCAATGCCCCCCCTGGACCTCCCCTAGCCACAGCCCTGTATGAAACTACTTTGTTATCTAAATTATTGTATATAGTATTAAGATAGTACAGAAGATTAGTAATTGTGGAAGAACCTTGAATAAAACCATGTTGTGATGATTTGATTTTTCTTTTTATAAATGGATAAATGAAATTATATAGACATCTTTCAAAGACTCAAGACTACAGTGGTAAGACAATTAGTTACGTACGCTGTTTTCCATATACTAGGATAAACACCTGATGATTTATTTATGGAAAATATTTTTTCAAATGAAAGGTAATAATTCAAAGAATAGTTCTTTGATAAGGGTTTCTGAGAATGTTGAAAGCAGTATTTGACAAATCATTAAAAAATGTTTGAATATTCGAATATTCGTTTTCCGTAAAGCTTTTGATGCCAAACTCACACCGCATTGTTAGAAAGGTGAGTATACAAAGGGGTACAGAGAATCGACAGAATTTTGTTGCCAGCACAATGGAATGCCTTTTACATCAAGGAAAACAAAACTTTCCAACAAAAATTGAAGGTTTTTATTAAGATAAACAAGTTGGTTTACATTTTCAGGAATAAAGGCGGCCCGCTTTTTAGTTACAATGTCAGCTGCTGTTAAGCCACGATCCCAAGGTGTATTTGGCAATACATCGCACTTTCACTTAGAATTTACGTCGCATTTTGGTAAATATGGCTCCTTTTTGCCACGTAACTGAAAATAGTTCTCCTATGTAAGCAAACCTTTAAGCAACACATGTTGGTAGTTGTCTTTTTGATGATAGTTGCTGACATTTTGGTAAAAATATTACAAATTTGCTATGTAATTTAAGAAATGACTTGACGAATTTAAATTTCGTTACAATGCCACGTAATTACCCGACTTTGCCACCAAAAAACGTAAAATAACAAAAATGCTATGTGGCTTTGCTATTGGGGTAGTCTTGACAATACGAGGTGTTGCTTGACCTTAATTTCCAACAGTTATGCAAATTTGTTTCCCCTTTGCAACAGGGAACAATGTTTGAGACACTCGCATCGCTGCTATCATTTCAAGCATCAACATCAAGATCATGTTGCTAAGTAAATGGAGCAACACATGTATGTATTGGTGGAGACGATTCATTGGTGGAGACCACAGTCATTAATGAAATCCAATTCATTCCAAATGAATTTAAAATTCATTACTGATTGTTGGTCCGTCAAAGAATCAGTAAAAAATTAGCATCAACAAAGCTTAGAAATTGGCATCCAAAAAAGATAGCTATTTATAGACAAATATTCGAATAATATAACAGCATTCGAATAGTTAGGAGTGAACGAATATTCGAATATTATCTATAATCTTTAGAACTCCAGAGCTATGTAAACACATGTCAACTAATGTTAGTAAATTTTTCAATCTTTGTCATTTTTTTCAAATGTTTCGTGTTCTTTACAAACACTATAGAAAACTATGAATTTAACATACTTGCCATTGAGCAGCTGTCAAGGCTTATTCACAATTCCATTCTACGAATTCTGGAATTTGACTTTTACATAATCCTTTTAAATTTTTGAACCATAGCGTTCGGGGATGTTGAGTTAAAAAATTTAGAAATACCATTTTGTCCAATTAAATCAATGCATTAGTCATTATACAATTTAAGTTTTTCTTCAAAACATAATGATTGTTTGATCTCTTCTGCGCTTACAAGTATCTATTTTGTTCAAATTATGAAATGAATAAAACGAAATGAATAGACATTTTCGTTTTCTTTTGTGTAAAATATATGTATCAATTAAACTATATAAATTGCCATACCAAAAATTCAAAAAATCATTTACATTGTAGAAATATTTTTAGATAAGCTCATTCAGTAAAATTTTAATTGAAGAGTAATCTGTATTATTTAATAAATATTTCACTTTATTAGATACATTCTCAAACTTAACTGTAAAATAGTCTAAGTTAAACACAATAAGACTATGACGCGAGAGATTATGATAATCACGTTTAATTGTGGTAGAAATATGATCAAGATTGTTACTAGATTGATTAGTTGGAAAAGATGCAAGTTGTGTCGTATAAAATTCAAAAAATACTCATAAATTACATACATACTTCACTCAGCAGAAGTTAGATTGAAATCACCATTCAATTTCTTTGGTTATAGATTCTATGAAAGAACAATGTAAATGAAATGCATTTAGGTAAAATTTTAAGCATTCCTCGATCTTCAAGTTTCTTTGGCACACCACGGTTGCATTTCACAGTTCCCAGGCACATTGTGCGTCTATCCAAAAGATAAGCTATCAAACGGTAGCTATTGAACCAATTGTCAACAATGACTGTGAAATATTTGTCAAGCAACAGAGATCTATTCAATAGGTGAACTACTATTTTTTCAGATACAGACAGTTCTTCAACATGGTCAACAGTGCTACACCAATCGGCTGATCCATCTCGTCCACTGTAGATTTCCAAGTCATATGTATATCCAGTCGAACATTCGTTTAGTGAAAATCCCTTTATGCCAAACCGCGAACGTTTTTTAGGGATGTATTGCTTCATGTGAAGGCGGCCCTTATAAAGCATAAGAAATTCGTCAATTGATGCTTTGCCATCAATCTTGTACAGAGACTGTGATTTAGCACGTAGTAAATCAATGATAGGAAGAATCTTTTGCATATTTCGTGGTAGATTATCATTCGTATAAGGAGCAAATCGAAAATTTGATAAAAGCATTTTGAATTTGTCTCTAGACATAATGTCTGTCCTTCGAAAAAAGGCGTTTCGATAAATGTATTAGTGCTGTAATAATCACTGAGTCTGGGTTTTTTCACAATGCCTGTAAGGAGTATCAGCCCAAAAAATTGCTTCATTTCAGAAGAATCAATATCCTTCCACGGCGCAGTATGTTTTCTTTTGCCAGTACGGGTGACGTCTGAATAGTGGCGTAATGCTGCTCTACTATTCACAAAAGTGGCTAATTCTGTAAAAACCTGTTCATCAAGGAGGTGCAAAGAAAAATCCTCTGGATTTTCTGGAAGATTTATTTGTAGTCCACTGTCACCTGTGAATATAGGAATTTGTTCACGACGATCAGCGCCAGGCAAAACAATATTCCAATCACGTTCAGTAATTGCACCAAGTTCGATATTATCGTCGCTGTCCTCGTTCTCTGATTCTGCAGATGTTGAAGATGATAAAATTTGGTCTTCTTCGTTTTCACTTTCTGAATATTCATTATCCGTGTTGTCATCAAAACCATAACGTTGTACTGGAAGTCTTTCACGTCTTGGTCTACTGTACGCCATGACAAGAATAATACAAACTGGTTAAACACAAGCTTCATTCACTCACTAACTCCAGTGAATAGTGTAGGTGAAAATGTATGACTCACTCCGGAGAATAGGTAGGTAAAAATAATTGTCTGTGCAGCGGCTATTGCTTGATGAAGTGTTTAAACAGACGGCTAATAAAAACATAGCAGTTATAAAGAATAGAGTTGCGCGTGCATTGCCCGCCCGCCGGACACCTATCGCGGGCATTGCCCGCGCGCCGACCGCAAAGGGTTAAAAGACAGACGCTGTTGGTGTCAATAAAGTTTGCTAAACGAGTGACACGTTAAAATACAAGTAAGTTGTCTTAGTTTCTTGAAAAAGATCAAATTTTTAGAACTCAATCCTGGGAGGTTTTGGAAGGATAATAAAAAACATTGAGATCCAAATGGTTTGTTAGAAGTTTGCTTTAGTATTGCAAATCATTAAATTGAAATATTAGAGGCGCTAGGAATATATTGAAGCTATAAAGTCTAGCTTTGTAGCGCATACGTTCTAATTTAGCAACATCTTCTGAGGTTGGAAGTCAAATCTGAGATACATACATGAAGGAAGTCAAAATTGTGTATTTCTAAAACGTAATGAAGATTTGTCTTAAAGAAGAACATGATAATATCTAATCAAAATATTAACAGCTGTTTATGGAAAATCAACAGAAAGTCATTCAAACAATAACATGCAAAGGTTGCTCTTCATGGCTTACTGCTCTCCCAACAAAAGAAGAGGTATTTCACCCCAACAAAAGCGAGTTTAGAGATAGCATCCGTTTGAGTTATGGCATTGAACATGGTGATATTAAGTTCAATGCATCTAGTGGACCATTGCTGAAAAGTTTCTAAGGTCAATTTATGGTTTATTTTCTGACAAAAGGCATACTGGCTATTCCCTATTCCATAATCTGCAACTGGACAAGATGTAAACTTGGCTTCTAGGTGTTACGAAGCATGATCCTCTGTATACACGACATCATGCAATTTCCAGGCTTGAAGTGATACTTGACAAATGACTAACACTGACCGAACATTTAGTTTATCAGAATTTCCTTGCTATAGCATTTACTGGGGAATAAAACAAGAGGAATAATTGTTGTTCTATCTGGAGTTCCAAAAGAGAATTTTTGTTGTAACAAAAGAGCGACTACACTTTTTTATCTTTCACATACATGTGAAGTCTTTAACATATGCAATAGAGTTAAATATTGTGAAACGATTTCAACAATCTGGCTTACACATATAGAGCAAATAAATACGCTTAAACGTTTAGGCTATGCCACCATTTCTGAAACCCCACAACCTAGAGAAACTCCAACTTCTTCTAAACGCAAAATATGTTACATGTGCAAGCATAATGACGACAACAAAACGTCTGCTAAGTGTTCAATATGCGGGAATTTTATTTGTAAATCTCATTTACCGGTGTTTTGTAACAATTGCTGTTAAAAGTTTTGAAATAAATCATTATTTTTTGTGTTTATTTAACCTGGGGTCAAAATGATATGTAATAATATTTGAAAAACGCTTATGCATTTAAGGCTTAATGCTGTAAGCACAAAATAAGTACGTCTTGTGTAAAATTTTATTTGATTAGAATACAATAACTGGACCAGTATTATTGTGCTTTTGTGCTCTAATTAGACAGCATGTGATAAATAAATTTTTAAATTCATTGCTATTTATGTCCTGCGCAGCAATTTTGTCATGATATGATATACATACATATTTGTGGTCTCATATTAGCAGAATCCCGAATGGGCAAACTTTGTGGATAGTTTGTATCATTTAATTACACTATGCTATCAGTAGTTCTATAATATTCTATTTCCGAACACTTAATTAACCATGCTAAGCTTTTCCTTTCTGGAAGAATTCTACTTTTCCTGCTAATACAAAAACGGTAATTTACTCTAAGGAATGTGAATTCAACTACAAATTATTGATGGCAATCACAATAAATAGGTTCTTAACCAAATTTGCTTCTGTCAAGAACATAAAACATGAATTGCTGAATTTTAGCTATACTGCATTGCATGCTATATTTTCCAAAAATTAAGTGTTTGTACAGATGAGCAAAGTGCCGTTGTGCGGGTCAAGCAGGAATCGTAAGTCCAGCTGAACTAAGCGCTAGTTCAGGAGCTGTTTCTAAAGCTCATGTAGAATTCTTCTAACATGATAGGAGATTAAAGTTTTCAGCATAATAAAATCCCGGTGTATCTTGCATATGTCTCCTATATTTTGATTGGGAACAAGATGGTAAATCGTTTGAGATCCAACAGTTTCCCCTTCGGAGTTTGAATAAAAACTACGCATCATTGGATTCTTCTTCGGTTGAAATTTTAGTGATGAGGCACCTTCTATGTTCCAATTCTAAGAAATGTATCTATGAATTTCGAAATTTGTAAAGCCTAGACAAAAAAGTATTTTATGAGAAAATTTAAACATTTGCTCCCAAGATTTCAAAAAATCTGTCACAGTCCCAAAATTCCTCCCATGTTGGTGTTCCCGCACACCTCTAAAGGTGAGCATACTTTAGAACTGAAACTTGATTTAGAAACAAACAAATGAGAGAGGTTTCCGGTATAGAGTGGTATTGATCGACTATAGGATCTCATATTTTAGCATCATTGTTGTCAAACCTTCTACAAATAAAGCCAATGCAGTTGTTCTGTAATAATTATTCTGAATTTTCTGCGTTTTCTTTGAAATTACGTATTTTTCTGGTTTTACAAGAGAAATCCTGACCTTAATAATCACACGCAGAAAATCTGTGCATTGTACTTAAATCAATATTATGTGAAATCAAAAACATCCAGTGCATGCTCATGGGTTACTATAATCATGATTATAGTAGAACTTGTCATGCTGCAAGAAAATTTCGATAGTAAATTCAAACCTAGATTGGAATTCGATTGGATTCCAATTTGACAATTCTAGAATTTTTGTATTGGATTAGATTGAACAGAACAATCTGTTCAATAAACAAGCCTGATAAAATGAGACAGTTATACAGTGACTAGAGTTCAGCTTCACTATCCCTGAAACATTAATTTCCGAAGCAAAAACAGTCGAGAATTTGCGGTTTTCAACATGGAATTGATGTATAAAGACAATGCAAAATCAAACCTGACTCCAAGTATTGTCAAAGCTCATTTAAAATTCAATCATGTTCTTCGCACCATTGATGGATAACGGGCTCAATATTGTCATGCCCGTCTGACTTGATTGCAATTACAGTATTATTGTCATCCGCAAATTTTGTTTGAAACGTGCTTGCAACATTTATCTTCAGATCACCGTAGGAAATGTTGAAAAAGGGGAATAAGAAATTGAACCTTGAGGAACAACATTATTGATAAAAGTTTATGTATAAATTTTGAAATATGAAAGAATGTAGTACACTTGTCTGATGTGATAACTTTAAAGAACATTGCATACTTTATAATATTTTGAAGTTATTCAGGCTTTCTATTTTTTAAGTGGGAAGAAAATGGTTGTCGGGGGAGATTTTGTTGTACAATTTGAGAAATTTTTCTAAGGATGAAACAGTTAAGTCCGAAACAACTTGTTTATCCATGCATTCATTATTTGTAGATTTTATGAGAAGATTAAAATAGTTTGAAAAACTACTAAATACTTGCCTTATTTGTATTACTAGGTCATATTTCTGAAAAAAGTCTGCATTCAAAATGGCTAAAAAAATTCTTGGAAAACGGGCTGAAAATGACCTTCATGCATTAGTATTTCCAAAAATTACAAAAAATGGCATGACTAATGAGAACATAAAACTACTTTGGAAACACTAGAATATGTATATTAGAAATATGTAATTCAAGTATCACTTACTTCTGGTATGCTGCTGTGTATAATTACAAATATTCCCAAAACTCGAAATATCAGAAATTTTCTCAATAACACTTGTGTGCATTTGAAGACGAAATTTTCGGACATTGAAGCTAAAAATGTTTAGCATTTACGGAATACCTACATACCAATATACATTTTGCAAACATCCATAATTTAAAAAGGAACTTCAATAATTTTTAGATTATGTTAAGCTTGTTGGTCAGCTAAAATCTAAAACATTATGAAAAACATCAAAAGAAAGAACTCATTATTCCATAATTTACAATTCAATAGAACCAAAACTGAAAATCTTTCATACGTGAATGTCTTACTCCATTGTCAACATTTAGGTCATAAAGTCTAATTAACACTCATCCAAAAACCAAAGTGTCCATGCCAACCTAGATTAATAAGTTTACTAGTAGTATATCTTGACCACCTTATTTGGGTGAGCAACAAACTGATGAAGAAAGTCCACCAATTATCTATTGTTCCATAGTTGATATTATTACGTCACTGCAGTCTGCTGGATGACGATAAAAAAGGATTGGAGAATCTCTTTAAAGTGTGACTTAACGATTCATGGAAATCATTCATTGAAAAAACGAATTTTGACCACATATATGTCCAATAAAGTTTGCCCGTGTATTTTCATAAATACCTTAAGCAAACTAGCAGTTCTTGGTGCAGGTATTGGAGGAGATGCAGTCTTAAGTTTTATAGATAAAACACATTGAGCAAGAAGTTCACTTATATTAAGAGATCTAGATGCTCATACATCTGCACATCTTAGCATTGCTTTGCATTCTTGCCTCTGTGGTCACCTCTGAATTGTAAATTTTAAAGATCGCTCCTAGATGTCCCCTCTCCCCACAATTGAAGAACCACATGCTATCGCAACCTCTATATGGAAAACCTTCTTGTATTCAAAGAAATTAGTCTTTCTCTGTTTCCAAACTTTAGTTTCCTAATGACAAATGTGTCTAAAAAGCTCTTCGAGATGTAAGAGCTTGGCGAGGTACTGATATTGATTCAGACCATGATTTAGTTATCATGGATCTCCTATCCCTGATAACCTCGAAGGATAGAGGGCGTCCTCGGCGTCTTAAAGATTGTTGCGTTGAGAAAAGTCAACCCAAAGGCACGGAACCTGATTGGTCTCTACTGCAGTTCGCAGAAGTAAGGAATGCTTATGCATTAAAACTCGAAAGGTTACTTGAACTAGCAGAACCGGGATACGAGAATACTGTGGCGAGTATGCAAAGTGCACTTAAAGCCCTTCCTCAAAAAATCAAACGTCCTAAAGTAGACTTGGTCTACGATTGTGAGGAAGTTAAGGCGGCGGTTGATCACAAGCGGAAAGCCAAACTAGTATTCTTGAGCGAGCGAAGCGCGAGTAGCTTAAAGGTTTATCGTCAAGCTAAGCGGGCAGTGACAAACTGCATTAGGCGGCGTAAGCTGGCCATCCTTACGGAGGCACTGGACACCCTTGATGAAGCAGGTGACGACTGCGACTGGGGCGGCATCAAGAGGTGTATGCAGGAGATAGCTGGAGTTAAACATGTTGGGCTGTTTGACAGCAAAGCCAAACCTAAACCATACGAGTTTGTTAAGCACTTCTCTGAAGTATTTAAACAATCTGCAAAGGACTTAGATACGCAGGCGGTTATCAATCTATCCGAGCCTGAAGTCTTGGACGCTACCTCGACCCCAAGCTTCGATGAGGTAAAAACAGCAATAGATTCGTTAAAAATGCACAAAGCTCCAGGTTGCAACGGGCTAACTGGCGAAGCCTTCAGATATGGAGGAAGTGCACTTATTGACCGCCTAGTAGCAGATTTTGCGCAGGTATTTAGTACGGAGAGATGTCCTAGATCATGGTGTGATGCAGAAGTTATCTTCTTGCATAAAAAGGG
>CABFPE010000120.1:335389-346630 GCA_900660155.1 Hofstenia miamia | reverse complement strand
AAAAAAAATTGATTAAAAACATATCGGTACATAGTTAAAAAGGGGGTATAATTGAATAATTATTTATATGGGTATGGCTGTAGTTTTTTGACCCCTAGCTTTTTTCTTATCAAAATCAATAGAAAAATGATCATTTTGAGAAAACTGCACATATCAAACCGGTGCATTCATTACTACTTTCAGATTTCGCCTTGAATACGTTTTTCATTTCATTGTGAACGTGGAATACATTATAGTTTTACATTAATTTTATTATATATAATTTGAATAGTAGGCTTGGTATATATTAGCTTACAATCACTATACTTAATCCACAAAATTTCTTGATTGCAAAACTTTGAAAATCATATGATTACAAATTTCATTGTGTTGGGAATTGTACTTGACATTTAACCCATAAAATGAATTCAATTCAGGAGTTTGGGATCATAAATAGGATGTTAGGAAACATTAATACTTTTCAATTGATGAAAAGTAAAGCCAAAACAATATTTATTAAACTAACTTAATTGAGTTTTGAGGAATATTATTAAATGGAACGCAATTGTTAAATAGTATCCATATCATTGGGTTTTCCATGATGAAGAAACTTATCTGAGAAATTTGATGAAAAGGGCATGATATTCTATAAGATTATAATTGAATAATTGAAAAAGTGGTTTAAGTTACAAGATAATTGAAGTTGTAAATACTATATATGGAATGCATTTATGTTTGCGAAATGCTGTTTAGTAATAGTGTGAATATGTTTAATATAAAACTTTTTCAATGTTTGATAAATAATTCCCAGAGTTGGGCCTAAAGTTGGGTGGGGCTTGGCTGGGCTTTTGCTGGATTTTCGTCATAGCAATTTGGGCCGGGCTGGGATTGGGCCTAATGTTTTAATTGGTATGTGAAATACAAGAAAAAATTCACTTGAAAACTTAAACTTTGCAAATGACAAAAAACATTCTCTTTAAATTTAATCAGCCCTGCATTGTTGGCTGGTGCAATACTTCTAAAATCTGCTACAAGCAAAGAGCGTTTATGAAAATTCCACTTACTTTGTGCTGATGTAAGTTGATGTAAGTTGGCAGAGAATTTTAGTAATTGAATACATAAGAAGTGATATGTTCTCAAACGATAAAAAGAACGATTGCAATCCTTGTAATGATTTGATGTTGCAATAATTATACTACTAAATTTGTGGTGGCGGTAGGAAGAACCTATGAAAAGGACATATATGATACCTTGACCGTAGGGCATAATACTTAGCAGGGATTACAATATTTTAAAGAGTGGTTACTTCAAAAAAAGTATTATAATAATGACTCTAAAAACCAATATTTTTTTCACCTCCTGGTATCCAGACCCCCTGAGTATGCTTAGTTCCTTGTTACTAGCTTACATTTAAACATTAATAACAAAAATACAAACATATTATCTATGGTTAATACGTCATATTTTAAGAGATGTATCGCTGGAATATGCAGGAAAGTATTATTTTCCTTAAAATGTTACATAAATTATTCTAGCTAAAGAAATAACAACGTTTTAAATGAAATTAGTGTAAAAACTTGACAAAATTTTTTAGTGAAGCTCCAGTAATTTCTTAAGGTTTGTTTACATGCAAACGGCTAAATGCAATAATCGATTTCAGTGTAAAATTGGCAGTTAAGTTTTGTCATGCCAGTTAATAATATAATATCTTGAGATTAAACATATTGAAAGATCGTTGTCAGTTATGCAATCTTACTTAACATTACAATAGTATCAAAGGCATCATTTTTGTTTTCCAAAAAAATCTAAGCAAAATATTAAAATATAAGCAGTTTCATTTATAAAAAAAGGAGACACAGCTCATTTACATTATTCACCCTGATTTTTGAGATTTTGTTAATTTGTGAGATGAAAACGTTTAACAATTTTAAGAAGTAACCAACAAAAAGTTAAAAAATCACTGAGAAATTTAAGTTTAATCTATGCACAACTTTAAAACAATTCAGAAACTTTTTGTCTTCATTGGTATGTGAAAATGCACATTCAACGCTATTTGGTAGCCAAATGAAATAATTTACAAGAAGGGCTCACGTCTACTCTAAGCCTACGGCTCTGTATGACACGTTTATTGTATTAATGTTAATGCAATTTGAACAGAATTGAATTAGCATTGTTGACGGACTAAAGCGAATATGCACAGATTGATCAATACATTATGACAATTGTCCAATCAAATCTATAGTGTGGTGTCTATGTGCCTCTATGAGGCAAAAGCCACTATCAGTGGGGTAAAAAAATAATTAGGGCCGAATAATTGGTATTTTAAAATGGGCCGAGCTGGGCATGGTCCTAACCTGCATTGGGTCCAAAAAATCAGTCCCATTCCAACTCTGATAATTCCTATAAAGCATTAATATATTATGTTTAAATATATAAATCTATATTTGTACAAATATATATTTACTTTAAAATTATATTATATCATTTATGATTGGAGATTCATTAATATTCAAACAAGTATGCAAAATCGCATACAATTTTTAATACTGTATATTGCAAAACGTATCAAATCATGATTATAAATTATATTTGTCTTAGTTTCAAGGACTCCTATATTAATATAGGCGTCCTTGATTAGTTTGAGAAAATATTCAAATTCAATTCAGCTATTTGGTATCGACCTCATCACTATGTTGGAATTACAATGATATTTAATACGAAAATATATTTTAAATAGATGGCATAAAAGGCTAAAACTGAATTTCTAATGTGGGCTGGGTCCTGAAACCCTGACCCCTTTCTACCCCTGAAAGGCTCAACAAAAAAATCCAGAAAAAGGGAATTAATTAAATGCTTAAATGTAACATAAATTGAAATTTATCTTTATGTATAAATATATACACCATAGATTTTGAGATACCTTGCAATTTGTGAAAATTTGTTGAAAATCTTGCATTCATTCAAACGATGAACATTGAAATGCTGTAAATATGTTACTCACATGCAATCTACAATGTTGAATTTTATAAATATGTTATTTTCCTCAACAGTGTTCCAAAGAACATCAGTCGAATTTTGTATCAAAATAAATTTCAACATATAATACGAATAGAATTGAAGCTGGGAATGTAAATTATTGACAATGGAAGAAGGATTCCATGGTTAACAAACGGACCAGGGAAAATGTTTCAATAGTGATTGCACAAGTCTTAGATTTAAGATATTGACGGAGCTGAGCAAAATCCAGATGTGAAAAGAGTTTGGAGTTATGAAGAGAAAATTTGCCTGAGTTGATGCAAAAGATAGAAGACCGACATACACTCTTGAATATGTGTTAAAAATTGCAGTTTCAAATTTTTATAATTACAATACAAAATAGTTGACATAACCTTAAGGTAAATCTTTCAAAATAAAAATTTAAAAATAAATATAATTTAGTCAAACTATTTTTCAGAAAGCTTTTTTAAAAATTTAAATTGTTAGTTGTATATAATCTTCTAGCAATGATAAAAGATCTTATTTTTTGTGACATAGGTGGTGCATCTACTCCACAATTGTGCTGAGAAGGAGCAAGTACAAGAATGTTGAAAAACTGGTGGCCACCTTAAAGACTGCGACGGTGAACAACACCTCGCCTGACATTTGTTTCATGAAACTGGTAATGTCCACCTTTTCCAATGATTACAAAATGAGGTACATGGCTGAAGGCTGTCATTGGATACCATGCGCATTATTTGCCAGAAATACGACTTATAGTGCTGTAGTTGTCCGATGATGGGGAATTAATTGATTGCTTCAAAACAGCAGTCAGAGCGTAGATCTAGAAATTGAATTGACAGAGATTCCCCGGTGCTATAATGATATTTTGGAACTAATTGACAAAGTAGATTCCCGCAAATATTCTATGATTCAAGTATACAACGACTTGCAGTTTTGACTTCAAAGAAGATCGATGTGCACTTCGGAATTATATCTAACAAAGAATCGAGCGAAACGATTTGCTGAATATGGTCAACTGTACTATGTCAGATATCAGTCCAGCCATAAATCTTTCAAAATAAAAGTAAAGACAATTTAAAAATAAATATTTTAAAAACGTTTATTATCAATGGCTACTGTTTTAAATTTTTAGTTGAATATAATCTTCTAGCAATGATAAAAAATCTTTTAGGGGAACTTCGAAAAATTCTTAAATAATAAATGTGCTCCATGTATAGTAATTATAATGAGTGACATAAACATTGTCGTGTCTTTAGGGAACAATGGGGCAATGCCCCAACTAAAGATTCTTATAAAAATAAGAGATTCTTATAAAAATATATCTAAAACTCTAAATATGTGAAGAGAATTTACATATCTATTTAAAAAGGACGGAGCTAAATTTATAATGCTGTCTAGAACATTCGCTTAATAGGCAATCAAAAAAGCGCAAGGGCCAGTCGATGCTGTGCAGATTAACAATATTAATTTTTTTTAAAGATTTCTTCGTACAAACGCGTGTGATGAAATCAATTTCCATGAAAATAATTGCTTTTTGTGGGGCTTTTATCAATGGGCTCTTTGCAAAAAATTATTGGTTAATAAGGATTTTCTATATTCAAGACTTCGTTTTGTTTATACAGGAAACCGGAACAGGTTGGAATTAAATGTACAGTATCTTAAATTTCTTCATAGTGGTTTCCTGTACAAAACCAATGCTAAGTTCCAATAAAAGTGTAAACTGTCTGCTGTGGTATCACAATCAACCAAACTAGGATCTGACAACTTTCATTGGAAAAAGTCTTTTTTATATCGATATCAACTAATCCAATTTCCCCAAGGGTGGGACCAATTGGAACATAACATGGGGCAAATTGGAAACTTAGATTCGTTTGATCTGTAACATTTAAAGCAACTCCTTGCTACACAAAAATGCATGTCATTGCAGTGCAGACCACATTTTCAATTTGCTTATATTTAAAATCATCAGATATTTATAACACAAGCTTATGAAAGGAAAAGGAAGTACTACTAAAATGTACAGTAAAACATAAAATGAATAATGTTCGCATTTATTGGATTATATACGAACTACTCCTTGTAATTATAAGTCTATACAGCAGGCATAGCATATTAGTTATGATAATCACTACTGTCGCTCTCAACTATAGTTGCTAAGTTATATATTTTGTTGATCTTAAAGTGAATAATAACGTAAATTTCCTCAAAATCTTTCAAATATTCCTTTCAAAAAATCAGCATTACAACGGGCATTTCTTTTGCCACACAGAAAGATTTTAAAATAACATAAAAATGCAGACCCATTTAGCGCAATCATTAAAACATTTTTATGTCATGAATTAAGATAGCAAGCAAAATCGATTTTTGTAGGCCACTGCCATTTCGCAACAAAAGCATTTTACAGAAGGAAATATTTGTAATGTGCAAAATGTAACACAAAGTTAATGAAAACTATATGTTACAATTAACTTGTCTTCTTTTTGGAAATACTGACAACTCAATTGGGGCATGTGTCAACCTACCCCAGTCATCATGTTTCAATTTTACCCAACTAGATTTTTGTAATATGAGATTATATATGCATGTTCAGTAACAATTAACTTAGGCAGTTTATCAAAGAAAGAAAGCATACGTACTTTATTACTGTAGAATACATCTCTAAAACTACGAAATACAGACAGACTTCCAGATGCGTCGCAATCACACAGAGTTATAACAACTATTTTAAGCTCATAAAAACTTACTGTCAAGTTGTCAAACATGAAAATAGATTCTCTAGCAAACGGTTTCTCTTCAAATATTTCACATGCAACAATGAGTAACTGCTACTGGTGACATTAGTTTTTTTTGCTGTTTATAGAATAATGGAAAATGAAAATGTTTCAACTTACCCCATGATCCAAATTGCCCCGGTTTCCCCTATACTACGCTAGTTGTAAACACACATTGTGATTTCGAATTCGTTAAATTGCTACCAATTAAATGTTGCAATTAGATAAAGTCGGCTTGAACTGGGCCTCCATAGCATGATATTATTGAAAAAATGTAAAACAGATTTTTTATTTTCATCTGAAAAATCACTTTTGTAAAGTCTCTTCTAGTAGTAGGATTGTATAATATTCTACATAGTATTCAAATTTGTTTCTACATATCACAAATTTGAAAGAAATTATTTTGGAATAAGATTTTATTCCTAGTCATGGATGAATTATCAATACATTATTTATAAATATTTGATAATGATTCATTGCGCATTCTTGAATACATAGACATCTACTCCTAACCTGTTTATTATACAGTTTAATTAGATTTCAGCTATGCCCCCAATTTCGCTGTCCGACCTCAAAAATTTGAGCGATGCCCAGTTTGCCTCCGCTGTTGGTGGTCTGAAGAAAGACGCCATCATTTCGTTGTTACGCCAAGCGGTCTCTGCTCTCTCTACCTCGACTCCGTCCACCAATGATGGCCCTGGCGTCATATCATCCTTATCTGACTCCCTAACAAAGCTTTCCTCTGATGTTTCCTCACTACAATCCCAAATGTTCTCCTACAGTGCTGCTGCCTCACGTTCTGTCTCATCTCTCCCCAGTAATCCTGCTCCGAGTTTCACACCCGCGCTTGCTTCTCCTCCTGCTCTACCGCATCCTCCCAAGCAGTCTATCCCTTCATCAACTAACCGTAATCGTCCTCGTCCAGTTTTTGGTTCTAGTGCTTCCTGCCGTCTCCCTGCTGTTCCTATTAGTTCACTTCCGCCGCCTCCCCGCAAAGCTCATATCTATGTTGGCCGTTTTGCTGCCTCTGTGTCCACCTCAGATGTTGCTGACCACCTTCGTTCGTCCTCTCTACAATTTGATGATGTCATTTCCATTCCTCCACGTCCTGACTCTCCATTTGTATCCTTCCATGTTGTTTGCGATCAAGTGTCTCATCGTGCACTCATGAATCCTGATGTGTGGTCTGAAGGCGTCTTGATTCGTTATTACCGCCTCTCTGACGAAGAGTGCAAATCTTTTGGCCTTCGTCCCCGCCGCCGTAATCCGCCTCGCCGTGACTGACTATCTCACTCTGATGTTCCTCCTCCCCGTAACTCTGGCTTTTCCGTATTGCTTGCCAATGCCCACAGTCTTGTATCTTTGAACCGTCGTCTCAGCTTTTACAATTTCTTCTTGCAGTCTCCTGTTGACTTCATTTTCATCACTGAAACCTGGCTTGATCCTGCCATTGCTGATAGTGTTGTTTTTCCCAACTCTACTCTTAAAGTTCTTTCTCGTATGGATCGATCCAGTGGTCGCCATGGTGGTGTTCTCATTGCCTCTCGTCTTCCTAACCTTGACATCCGTCCCATTTCTTTCGATTCATTATCCTTCGATTTCTGTTGTGGCTGTGCTGTTGTTCTCAGTGACCACATTGTTTCTCTGCTCTGCGTTTACAACCCTCCGTCGAAAAGTGCCTTCCGCATTCCCGTTGCTGATTTATCATCTATGTTCGAGTCTTTTCATGACCAGTCTACCTACCTCTCTCGTCACCTTGGCTTTTCCATTCGTCCTCATTTTCTTGTTTGTGGTGACTTCAATCTTCCTAATGTCTGCTGGAATGCGTTCGACTCTACTGACACTTATGAGTCTGCAGTTTTAGAAGTTTTTGCCTGCTATTCTCTTGAACAACTTGTATTTTCTCCTACTTCCAGCTCCTCTCTGCTTGATTTGGTTCTGTGCTCTCACCCCGATTACATATTTGACATATCTGTAATCCCTGTTCCTGCTAAGCTGTCAGATCACTCATTCGTCAGCTTCAATCTGTTTGTCAACTCTACTTCTCCATCTGCTAATCCGGCTGTTCCACAATATGCTCGATTTAACAGTGACTTTCTGTCACTTAATGCTGCTCTCTCATCTTCGCTGCCCGTTTTTAGTGATTCCTTCTCAGTTGACGATTGGTTCACTTTCTTACATCAAGTTATTTCTTCTTATGTTCCTCGTCGGCGGAAAAAGCGTGCTTCTCTTCCTTTCTATTTTTCGTCCCTTACTGTGCACTCCTTGAATAAATTGGAGTCTTACAAACGCCATTCTGGTACTACTGCTACTCCGAAGCTTGCTTCTCTCACAGAAGATGTTCTCAATTTTATGGAACTTGACAAAGTCTCTTTTCTGTCCAGCTTCTCGTCCGGTTCTCTTCAAGACTCTTATTCCTTCCTGCGTTCTCTTCATTCCAAGCCCGAGCTCCCCACTTTGAGATGGAACCTTCTTTCTGCTCACTCTGACCTGGAGAAAGCTGATCTGTTCAACGCGTATTTTGCCTCTAACTTCTCTGTACCTGTCTCCATGTGCCCTGGTCCGCCTGCTGCCTCCCCGCTAATCCGACTTTGTGATATGGTCTTCAGCGCCCATGATATTTCTCTCATGCTTAAATTTTGCAAGTTGTCTGGTCCTTGTTATCCTGACGGTGTTCCTTCCTTTGTAATTCATGAAACCTCCTCCACGCTTTCTATCCATTTAAAGCATCTTTACTCCTTCATTTGCTCCACTAAGCGCTATCCCGCCTGTTGGAAGACATCTTGGATTTCTCCGCTGTTAAAATCTAATCAGCTTCCCTCCTCGCAGGTCACGTCCTACCGCCCAATAGCTATTTTATCTCGACTGCCTATCATCTTTGAACGCCTTGTTTTTCGTTATGTATTCCCAAAAATTCGTCACCTCATCTCTTCCTCTCAGCATGGCAACCTTCCTGGTCGCTCTACGATTACTATGCTCACTCTGATCGAAAACTGCTACTACCACTCTGATAGTAATGATCCTGGTTGTATTATCTTTCTTCTCATCTCAAGCGGACGCAAATTTTATGCGCCTTGACCTTCGGTCAAATATTTTCCACGCTATGTCTACAATGCATTGAAAGCTAATAATTTCAATTTAACAGACCTCGATTATATTGAGATTCATGTCTAGACCACATCATCACTAATTTTAAAATGGAACGAATACTTTTCGATTACTCGACGATATATTTCAATACTAAGATTAAACAAATTAGATTTCTATGAGTATTGTGCCGCCAACTTTGCTTCAATAAAAGTTAACACACAAATCGGTTTATTATTGTTTTGAAAAGTTCTAAACAATTTTACCCTCTCAGTAATGAAATGACTGGTAACAAGCATAAGCATTAAAAGTCATCATCCTAATAATATAACATAGCGTGTACTGCTAATGGTAAGAAAATTTGGCTTCAACTACAGACAAATATCATTATTGTCTGTATTCAACAAGACTTTTGAAAGTCTTATATACTATAGAGTTTTCAAGTATAAAATTAAATTTAAACAAATTAATGCAAATATATGTGCATTGAGACCCAAACGTAATAAAACATTAACATTAGCAAAAGCGAATAAATTTTTAAAAAAAGATGAACTTGTTACTTATCCCACGACTAAGAGCATTTGGAGTTAATTCTTATATCATAAATTGGTTAATTTCTTTTCTAGAAATTCGTCAATAACGTATCAAGCTTGTGGCTATTCATTATTTTTATTGATATACAACTAAGAGAATGGTCAAATCGTATCAAATATGTAGATGATACCAGTGCTTGGAAAATGTGTAATTTAATGTGCTATCAAAAGCAAAAGTATTAATACAAAACATGTATGACTGGTTAAAAGATAAAAGAATCTACAGTGAAACTCAACAGCTTCCCTCAGATGATATCCTAAAGGTGCCCCCTTAATTGCATATAAATTGTTTGCTTATGTCATAGATAGATCTTAGTTGTTGTATCATGGAATGACCTTGAACAATTTTGGTCAAAACATGGTCCACAACATGGCCATTTTCAAAAGTTGATATCGGCAAATTGTCTATATATAGCTCAAAAATTCTTTTTGAACATGAATAAATAAACTTTCCTCTAGGTCCTAGGATCTAAGCAAAATAATGTTTGGTTATATATTTATTTATGGTCTTTTTTACAAGTTGCTATTTTTCGCAAAAATTACCTATTTTTGGTGATATTGACTTCACTGTGATCTTGGATATAATTATTTTATTTAGATCATAGTTCAGGACCTAGGTAATACATTTGGGAATATACCTTGAAAAAATCAACCCATCCCATTGGAAACCTTTAGAATATTTTCTGAAACTTTCAAAATTCGAAAAAAGTTTATTTTGAGAAAATCACAACTTCATAAAACGATGTCATAAAACGATGTCAACTACTACAAAAACTTCCGAGCTGGTTTTTATGATATTAAAGGATGTCTCTATGTTAAGCAACTCAATTAACTTGATTTATTGTATCTATGAGCGGTTATATTATCTCCGTTGAGAATAAGTCAAATTTTAACCAGACAACTTTGCCATTTACATGTCAATTATAAGAGTAATTCGTGAAAATTGCTGTGAAAGTTTGGCACCATGCAATAACCTTTATTCGCTCTAAATTGAACGCATACCTGGTAAATTTTATCGGAAGGCTTGTTTAATTCTTAATTCCATTAAGCTGTATGATCGTCGTACACTTTTGTGCAAGCAAAAATGGTGCGATTTTCTTAATGATATTGAACATCCACTAGGCAATATTGCAAACATAGAGAGAAAGACCGAATTCAACTTGCACAATATTAGATCGTTATGTGTACATGCACAATATTTTACTCAATATGTAAACATTTGCTATTCTTCGACATTAGGGTCGCAAATTAAATCAATATTCCGTTTCTCTCAAAAGCTTTAACACAATTGATCACAAACTGAAGTATGATCTCAAGAGTCAGATAAATTTAACTTCTTACAAATTTGAAAAGATGTCGTGTATTGTACCACAGGGCACCATTTTAGGACCGTCATTGTTCCTTATGAACATAAAGATTTACCGAATTGTTTAAGTGCATCAACGCATATATTTGCAGATGACTAACACAAAAAACTTCTAATGATTGGTATGCTTTAATAAAAGAAATAAATGAGTTGGTATCATAAATATCTAGGGGCGTTATTTTAATTTAGGGGACCCAGTTCGAGTGACGTCATAAAGTGGTTATTAAGCTCAACTTCAACCATAACCCTTCACCCAAACCATTGAAATTGCATTTCATCATCATTAATTTCTTGCAAAATTTTTAAGTAGTGGGAGAAGGTTTAGGGTTAGGGTTAGCTTAATAACTATGTTATGATGTCGATCGAACTGCGTCTTCTAAAGTAAAATATCGCCGGTATTTAATACTTACAATTCATATATATATATATATATATATATATATAT
>CABFPE010000120.1:300541-335287 GCA_900660155.1 Hofstenia miamia | reverse complement strand
TATATATATATATATATATATATATATATATTACAGTAAAACCTCAATTTAGCACATCCCCACTAGCTAGTTTAAGGTATTGAACTTTAAGCGAAATAAGTTGGAAAAATTGGAAACTGCCTTTTAATTCATTATCAATTTTTCTATATAACTCTAATTTCAGCGTTTCAATTTCGAATCCACATAATTTGACAAGAATAAGCGGGATATTATATTTGCAACTGTTTATATATATATATATATTTAAAATATTGAATTAAAAATTATAAAAAACTTTTTTTTAAGTAATTGCGTATGTATCTAAATAATAAGTGTACTAATTTAACAAATGTCTAATTTAGATAATGGCAATTTGGCAATGCTTTTTAAATTTTTATAACGGTTTTCAAGGATTTCTTTTCGTCCTTTTCTAATATTATATTTTAAATTCTTGAAAATTCTTTAGGAATTTTATATTTTAAAATCAAAAATATTTAGGAAATTATGTGGTTATGATTCTGTTGGATTTCTTTAAAGCGTTTGATATTTTTATTTCATTTTTTTTATGAGAAGTCAGATCGCAAAATAGTTTACTCTTCTTATATTCACATGGCTTCGATTGATAAGCTTATACTAATACATAAAAATAAAAATATTTTATTTTTTTTAAGAATAAATGAAGAAACGGGTTTTTTTGGGGTTCTTAGAACTTGGCATTGTCTGAATCTGCTGCAGTTTTTTTACCAACATAAGTAGATATTGGTGTTGGGTGTTAACAAATCTCACCGAAATAGTTCAAAATAAATTGTAATTCGCGCAATGTTTTCGCGAAGATGTTTGCTAATTTTTAAAAATTGTCAACACAAGTTTATAAAGGTTTGCTTCTCTCTAGATGAAGATATTTAATTAATTTTTGGGTTAGGAATTCTATTTATAGCTTGTAGCACATATTTATTGGTGCAGAATTTCATCATCACAATGATATGACAGTATGCTTAAGAAACACGCAACATAATTACATTAATATTTAATAAAAGCATTGGGTTGTTTTACATTATAAGAGTATGACTAGATGAAAGTATATGAAAACCAGTTGGATACAACTTGTTTAAATAGAAATTATCAAATTATCTTAAGGTAAATTTGATTTTGAAGACGTAAAATCATTTCCTAATAACCAAACAAATGTCTTTGCTATGTACAAGTGAACCCTTGCATAGAATGTAGCCACATGCTCCTAGTTTTAGGGTTCCCTTCTCAGATACGCTTGAAATTAATTTCGAACATGATTTGCAGTAAGTTCGCACATTACTATTAAAGCGTTATTTCTTCTGATAAAAAATAGGTGGTTATCAATAACCCGAAATTTTGAAATATGTTGTAGTACTTCATGCAAATTTGTGATATTTGAATATTTTTTGTGCTTGAAAAATGCTCACATTTAGTGACAAACCAGTGTGTAAAATAAGCAAATGAGAAACCAAAAACATGTTTATATATCATTTTTGTTTATGATGCAGAGATTTTAGACGAGAGATAGTTTTTAAATAAACTTGCAAGGAAAATTATCTTTTAGGCTCAACAGATGTCTCTGGAAATCCAGAAAGCTTGTCTTTCACGGGCACATCTTTTGCAATAAGTAGTCAGCGAATAATACTGTTTGTAACTGCATTTTGATTACCAGAGCTAACTTTAATTGAATTCCCATATTTGAAATTAGATTTGAACTTTGGGTAATATTTGCAATTGCATTTGATTTGACAAGCATCAAATTATTTAATTTAAGAAATGATTAATTGAAATAATTTTGGAGTGAATTGAATAGAAATCTCCGTTATCGACATTTTTCAATGAGGAAATTCTCAGGACACAAGTCAAACATTGTAGCACACTGGATAAAATATCTCAATGATTTCTCTTTTACAATCCAACATAAATGCCGATTATTGGACGGTGCTCTCCAGCTACAAGAGAGACTTTAAACCTGCCGGTGACAGAATCGGATTTGAGTTTATCCCTGTGACTGAATACGACATTCAACTCAGATTTTACACCAGATTCATAAAACATCTTTATTGCAATATTATAAATTCACCATTATAACTTTAAAAAGATTTCAACTAAATGTAAATATATTAGTTGTAATATGGTACATTAAAAAATATAGTTGGCAAACAACGATTTTACCATATTTACCAAATATTTACGTTAGCAAAGGTTTACGTTATATCACCCTTTATACTGATATTATTTTTTGCATGCATCAAAGTTGACCAAATATTCCGTTTAATCTATATGCAATTCTGAAGTAAATTGAATGCATCTTGAGAAGTATTAATTTAGCATATTGGTCTTTTAAAATTTTATTTAAACATTCAGTTATTATTTTATTATTATTTTAACATTCCAATATAACTATAAAGGACATCTCAAAAGCTTTAAATACACTAGAAAATCCTTCAAAATTGCATGTTTCAACACATTTATGTTTGAAATTAGAATTTATCAACAAATTGATGGGTTCACTTTTAGTTCTGTTAATCGCAAATGTTGCAAATGATAGAATATAATTTATTTAATTTTCTTTTATTTACCTTATTTTAACTTATTAACTTAATAAATGTCTATAAAAATATATTACAGCATTACGAATAGCGAATTGGTACATACGCTAATGATATAAAGCTGAATGTTATTACAATTAAAAATTTTACATAACAAATATGTTTAAAAAAGTGAAAATGATTTGGGTGGACTTTTTGAACTGAGACGGAAATTGGCTTAAAATCAAATTGCATTGTATGCAAAAGGTGGGATACAATAGGATTAAAATCCTCCAATTTCTAAAATAACAATATTTCTAAACATTTTCAATAATTTGAAACGAAATTTTAATACACTGAATGAATTTGTACAAAAGTAGTATCACACCTCGAAATTATCAGAACAATTGGTGTCGGCATATTTTTACAATTTACAATTGCTGATAAATATGCAGATTTCAATAATAAATTTTGCATGGTTTTGTGTCCATTGCTTATTACAAAAAACTGTTATATCAAAAACCTGGACATATTTCAGATTGTGGGCTGGAGGTATTTTCAAAATAGTTTATATTCTCCTCAATTCCTTTAAACTACAGGTGAAAGTTCATCGAAGATCATTGACGTTATTTAAATTGACTGTTATGTTTGATGATTATCATTCCCACCCTTCTTTATTGCTGCAATGCTCAATAAGAGAAAATGTGTTTAACATAATCTTTTTGAAATTAAATTTGTGAACCATACATAATTGATTTTATTAATTAATACTGTTTTTGAAGCGAGAAATTATTTTGTGGATTAGTGCCATAAACTAATGCACTGTTATTGGTGGAAATCCTTTTTGCCTCAACAGTCGTTTACATTGTTTTTAGTTGATGAATACGCAGGGAATTAACACAATTTCTGGTCGTTTTCAGGTATGTTGTTTCTATTTTATTCCCTATTCGAAGTTCTATTTTGTTTAAACTTGATATTGTCAATCCGCAATTATTAGTTAGTTAAACTTAGCTAATTATTTTTAATTATTTGTACACTAACCCAAATATTTTTAAAGTGTATCTTATTTAAAGTGGGAAAACTTTCTTTGTATTTCTATAATTAAGTTTTTTAAAGTAATTTTTTCTCGATGAACTGATGAAAACTTTTCCAAGATTTGTTTTAGAGAAATAGGAGTGTGAAATTATTATACTAAGCAAAGTATTTTGTACTAAAATTATTGGCAATAGTAGCCGGCCTAAGGGCCATCGAGTCTGATATGGATACCATATCAAAGATGGGCAGTTTAAAGAGTCAACATTCCCGTGTAAGTACTGCTGGTTTTGCGCTCCTTTTTGTTTTTGTGAAGTTTGCTTGATATTCCTTTCTCTGTGTTGTTTTGAGGTCATTATATCTCAGTATTTTTAATGTGTAATATTGAATTTGCATGTTAGATGGTTTATTTCATTCTAGCCAACTTCAGTTTGTTTGAAATTGGATTTTGAATTTAGATGAATTTGCTCGCATGATAACTTCGCATTTTGAAAACGATTATTTTAAATGTTGACGATCTAAAGTGCATTATCTTTGAAAATGCGTTGTCGTAAAGCAGTCTCTTGACAATTTTCTTCAAAACGAACTATTTTATAATTGCATAGCTCAACTAAGAATATTTTTTATCGCATTCAATTTTTACCAAATACTGTTTAACTCCTTTTCAACAATCATTTTAAATCAGTGCGAACTTTTTATGTACGCACTTATTATATACGTGTCTCATTATTTGGCACTATATATTAAAAAGTAATTTCGCCACCACTAAAGACAATTGCGCTTAAGCTATAAAGTAAACTTAATACGAATTCGATTAAGCCGTTTACTTCCGGAATGGACTTTGTTAGGGCCTACTCAATTAACCACCCGTAATATTCGACACAATCTAGAATGCCCACTATATAAATTCCTATTTATTTAAACTTGGCTGATTTGTACTACCCATATTCAAACTGTTCAAATTGAAAATCGTTTTTGATGTTAATTACAGGCTTGTATAGAGTTCGCCAAAAATAACTGCGCTATTTTAAAGTATAACTTGGTAAATTAAAACTTGGTAAATGAGATAAAATAAAACAAAGAGATCAAGAAATGTGTTTGTCACTTTCAGAAACTGCTTCCAGGTGTTCACAAAACTTATGTAACTTGTTGCGCAGCATGTGCGGAGGCAAATGGTCCAAAAATTTTCAGATCAGTTCAGAAACGCCAGCACTGTTGGAAACATCTTTCCCTCGTCGAATGGTCTCGATGTGTCTGAAGACGTATCGATTCATAAGGTTGAAGTCAGCAAAATACGGTTCACTCCTATTTCGCACATCCATGACTTCACGATTTTCGCCATATGAGGTCTTGCATTATCGTGCATGATTGAAAGTTGTGATCTTGGGACGTCCAACTTTTGGGAAAAGAATTTAATCACTGCCTCAAGAAATTTAAGGTAACGGTCTGCGTTCACTGTTCCACCATCGCGCAATACTTCGAAATAAAAGTCACCTGAGAAGTTAGCAGCTATTATTCACATGAACCTCCTGTCGCTAATCTTCCTTTTGGGAATCTTCGGTCTGTCACCCGTTGAGTCGACCCAAATGCGTAAATTTTCTTTTGGTGGAATATCTCTTGAAAACACCCATTTTTCATCGATGATGATGGTTCTTTTACTAAAAAGTGAGCGAGAAGAGTGTATGCTTCTTGAACTCGTTCTTGTTTGTTTGCATCCGACAGAGTTTGGAGCACCCATCTTGCGAACACGCTCCTTTTTTTGCTAACTTTCGCTAAGAATTCGGTTTACAAATCGCGATGGAATACCGGTGAGGGCTGAAATTTCTTGGCATGAAAGGTGCGAATCCTCTTCGATGAGCTCTTTAACACAATTGAAGATACAGGGCCACCACTGGAAATCTAAAATGATCTCGTCGAACGCCATCTTTAAGGTCCTTAACAATCTCTTATGTACGACGGAAGCTTATAACGTTACCATGAGCCGTTGTAAGGTGCTGATAAATTGATGCTGCAGAATATCCTTTTCTTTGTAAAGTTTGGATGAAGAAGTACAGCTCATTCTGGATCTGCTTTGAGTCACACATCCCTTTGAATGCCTTAAAGACTAATGAACATTGATTAAATTTTGTTGCACGTATGAATATTTGAGCTGATCAATTAGTTCTCAATACAAAAATTCAAAAAACCGAAGCCTTTCATTAGAACTGCGCTAGCAATGTCAATGACTTAATTTTGAATCAAAGAGCGTAACAGCTCTACTTTGCGATTTTTTGGCGAGCCCTATATTTGTAATTTTCCGCTTTCAGAAATTGTAATCAATTTTTGTTTGTAAACACTGAAATTTCTATTTGAGGAAATCTTGTGAGATTACTTTTACTAAACACTAAATTTTCTCATAAAACCTTTGCATAAGAAATTTCCGCATCAGTGAAAACATGTGGAGTTTAAACTGTTGTAGTTTTAAATGCATTCAATGTTTTTGGAATAATTCAGTCATCGTTAATCATGTTTTTCCTAGCAAATTTTGTGCAAATCATTTTGCATTCACTGTTTTTTCAAATTAAGAAATGTTTAAAGTACGTAACTAGAATGTGTGTTAATTTTTGTTTAAATGATGAATGGATTTAGTAATGTTGACAAGATTCAGTTTTCTAATTTCTTCGTAGTATTTGAATTCTGTGAAACAGTCTTAATACTTAGTCATTCTAAATTACTATTGTATTCTAGAAAGGAAATATAATATTGGCCACGCTTTATCGATTGCATTTAATTCTTTCAAGTAGAACATCAAACAATACGCTGCTTCCATCATATCATCTGTTATCTCTCATCAACTCACTATGCTTAGCGCCACAGTAGCAAAACATTTGCATCACTCTAAAAACTATCACTCAACGGATTAAATTTTTGCATTTTCAATATTTCTCAATGCATGCATTAAGAATGTTGTCTCCCTCTAAAACTAAGAGCAAGCGAAGAAATGCACGTAGTTTCACCTAGGTGAAAATACGTAATTTAGACTTAGTTTTTTGCGTTGCATGCACGCGTTCTCGTGGTACGACTAAAATGAATTTTTCTTTGTTTAGGGTTCGGAAGACTCGAATTATGGAGCTCGTGTAGGATCAGAACTGTCCATTGATGAAGAAAAGGACGGTGTCCGGAAAGAAAGCGAAAAACAGGCGGCAATTCAGTTAGAAAAGGCGAAGGTAACACTCCATTTTCTAATAGCCTTGGAAGTAAATTTGTGGTGTTAGAAGTTTGTTAATGTATAATGTCATTTGTCACTTTGATGTACACCTCCAACCATGATTCAGTGTACTTAATAGTCAGAATATTCGATTAAAAACAGAAATTCCTGTGAAAAAAAGATTCTGTCATAGTTTATTGACTCCATTTAGAACACATGAAAAATATACAAAAATATAGAACATAAATCGATCCTATTGCCTTTTCGTGCAAAAGTTCAACATAAAACGTTCATATTTTTCTGTCGCTCTTTTACTGCTTAAAATATATTCAAGCTGTATCTTTTCGTTTTTGACACAATGACTTATATTGTTCTTGGACTATTAAATACACTGGTTTAGTTGTGCTATATCCCACTCTACCATTACAATCTATTTCGACGCCATAAAACTTTTTATGACAGCCAATGGGCATTTTTCTTCTTAATATCAAATGGAGAATTCATTTCTTCCCATTTCCTCTTTTTATATATTTTCAATTTTATATCTCCCCCGTAAATGTTTATACATATATATGTATATATATATATATATATATATCTCCCGGTAAATGTTTTGTAAAATCTTCCGTGTGACCGCGTTTCCAAACATAAATCCTTGAATTTTTGTAGGGTAGTGTCTGTTTATACTACCTACCCCTATAGTAAATATATTTAAATTCGAGTTAATGGCCAAAAAATAGGTATTTTGGGAAAAAATGCTATTGCCGCTAAATGCCTTAGAAATTTCAGGCGGTTTCCCGCCAAATGTAAGGTTTTGGCAATTTCCATAGCAAAAAGCGGGATATATATATATATATATATTTGCTACATAACATTTAGAGATAAGGATCCTCATCTAGAAGAGTGTGTTTAGGTAAAGCCTGTGGCTTTTGCAGTTCGCACAAACATTGAGTATGACGGTTCTAAAGATGAAGAAACGCCTGTTTACGGAAAAGCCATTAGTTATCAACCCAAAGAATTCCTCCACATAAAAGAAGTATGATATATCACTAATGATTTTATTCGTTGAAGTTCGATTGTAGATTGTAAATCAATTGGTAACTAGTGCTTTTACGTTCGGTTGACAATGTTGCGGCTTGATAAGAACTTGTATGGGAATTCCTGTTTGAATGAAATTATTTATAGACAGCATATCTGAATGGTGTTTAGAGATACAATCATTTATCAATCCATGCCATTTACTATTTCTTATCTCTCTTACAATTATTTCCAATAATATTCTTTTTATTTTATTATTTTTACAAGTTTCTTTTGTGAAATTGGAATTTATTTAGTCTTGAATGTATTACTTTGGCAGCAATTCTAACCAAAGATATAGAAAATGATGTTAATTCACTTAAATTGGGTTAATTTGCAAATGAAATGTTTTTGTAGTAACATATTAGTCGTATAGTGTTTTTATTGTTTGATGCCTCATTTTCCTTTGAAACATCAGTCTGCTTTCTTAGCAAAAATGGGTCATCTGACTTATTTTTAATTTGTGTTGTGTTTTTACGTCAAATATTAACGTATCAACATTTTATGATGGAACCAGGTGTTCCATTATTGTTAGCTTCATTCTGAATTCGATTGCGTTTCTCCGGAATGTTTTTCTGATACACATTGGAATTTCAATTTCAAAAAATGAAACCTACAATAGTTTGCACTCCGGTTACTATAGTTTACAAATCAAATTGCGTTTGCATAATATGTGCCTGTCACAGTCAATGTAAATGTGTCAATAAAAGTCTATAACTATGAATTGATTCTAATTCCACCAAATTTGGCGATTACTTTGTTTTAGAAACTCTAAATTTAAAGGACCCAGTGGAGTCTTGTCATTTGTAGATAAAAATCGTCCAAGGTGGACATGCGCGGACATGTAATATGTTGATGAACCGCATTTGCGAATTTATTATCTAAATTAATAAATATGTGGAAGATACTAATTTTGTAGTGAATTTTTCTAAGTTATATATAATTATTTCAAAACAGAAACGCGAGACCCATTTTGAAACGGCGGTGGAAAATTTTATGTACCTAAGACACTAAGGTTGTATGAAGCGCTTATCTTCATTTTCACTCTAGTTATTGTACGTTGTCACCCATAGTATTATTTTTATAAGTACATGGTCTCATTCAGTGGTTACCAAAATCATTGTTCACTAGTTGCAATGTATATGATGTCACAGGTGTTGTCCCATCTTGATTTGCTGTCAGTCTGATGACTGAATACATTATTGATGGATTACATGCAGTCAAGCAATAAAGTGTAGCTCATTTTAGCGTAATTGTTTGCGATTAATTTATGAATATTTAGAAGTACAACGAAAATTGGTGGATCGGTCGAATCGTGAAGGAGGACGCTGAACTTTGCTTTATACCCAGTCCCCATCGTTTTGAAGAGATGAGACAGGCGTCCAATAAAAAACTTCAGCGCCAGGAGTAAGTATTTGAGTTTTTTTAGTCGAGAAACATGATATTTGCAGTGGGCTAAATTTTTATTTCGCTTGCAGTGGAAATCCTGGCCAATCCTCAGGTATGCGTGGAATGGTTTATCGGTAGACATGCACGCTCTCTATTTGGACATGATTTCATTTCTTACGCAATCATTAGTGTTTCTTTCGCATGCCTAGAATGTCTTATCTTGTATAGATTAATTTAGTGGTTTTATTAATGGCCGGTTATTTAAATTTTTCCACATGCTATGTTTGTGTAGTTTGTACTTGGATCATAAAGTGGAAGGCATTGTCAAACTAAAGTTATCCAATTCATTTTAAATGAATTGAGCGCATTCTATTTTTCAAACAAATCATATGAACCAATGTGTACGAGCAATTTGTTTAAAAACATTCAATTTATACTCGAAGCAATCCATTTGCTAATTTACGCTTTAAAACTAGATGGGCCAATTGGGTCAATTGACCCATTTATAAAATTCTTTGCTATGGTGTAAATAATATTTGTAATGCAATTTCTTTAAATTTTCTGATATTTAGAAAATTTTTAAGTACTAATTCTGCACACACACCCTTAAGTTTAAAAATAATGTGTAAAGCATTTTATATGTAGTCATAACTAGACAGACCAGGGGGTTAATTGACTCAAACTACCCTATACAACTTAAATTATTAAGGAACTCATTTATTTATTGTTTGACAAACATTTTTTATTTAAAGTTATTGTAGAAATAGTAAGGTTTAAATTTTGAAGCAAGCAATAAGTACTTTTTCATTTAGGCTAAATGAATTCAAACACAACCTACATGGAGTAACAAACTATAACCTATATTTAGCTTACTTATATCATGTCTACTGTTCACTTATTGGCTTACTGAACTTCAGATAATAGTCCAATTTTGGTGTGAGCATAACTTCTCAAAATGTTTTCGCCTCAGTAACTTTCCTCCTGCTTTTTAAATGTTTGTTGATGCAGTATGTGGTTCTTGCAATAGATAGTGCTAAAATTAATTAATGCCCAACAAATAACAGTTAGCATTTTCTGTTCTATGCAATTTCCTTGTATTCATAAAAATGGTGTCCACCAAATTTGGAGAATTACAGTAGACATTTTATATAATATTATGCTTTGTAACAAATTTTCTACAGTAGGTTCTAAAATATCAAATCTGCACTTTATTGTATTGAAGAACGGAATTTTAGTCAGAATTATTTTTTAATTTCATTTTGACATGGAGAGAACACGAAATCAATTACTCTTCAATTTTTAATAGGTTGACTCATTCAGAAAGATTCCTGGGAAAATTGGGCTTATCTTTATAATTCGCTTGCCTACTACATTTCCAGTTAGTCTTAATTAATCAAACAAAATCCAGATTTTTCCTTAATATATTCAGCAAATATAGTTAGTAGTTAATTAGTGATAAGAATTTCCACATTAGTTACAACTATATTTTTGAATGGTTAGGGATGAAACACTACCAGTACATTATTTCTAGTAAAAGTTACAACATTATAATGACTTTTTAGTTTGTGATTGATGTTTTCTAAGCTTACATTCTAAAATATTAGGGTGGGTCAATTGACCCATTCTGGCCTTTCTTGTAGTAAAATTTCTTTGGCCCTTCTAGTGTTAATATCAACTCTTAACGTTTGATCAAACGTTCTGTTGCGGGTTTTAAAATTTATTGAACTTTACATGCGTTTACTATGAGAATTCCAACGGGAAATATTTCAAGCGGCAAATGCATTTTCTATCTTAAGTAAACATACACGTCATCCCGCTGTTGCAAACCTTAACAATTTTAGTCCGTTTTAATTCTTAGTGTATTAATGTGATTATAATAACTGTAACGGCATTCAACCATTACGCTGAATAGCACAGCACAATGTTTTGCTCATATTTAAGGTCATGCCACTATTTCTATTAGACTTTTATTTGTCTAAGCAGCCGAGATGATCATGTACTACCCGAAAACGTCCTAAATATTTTCACGTTAAATGTTTATCCAATATTACCTCATACTTTTTCATTCCATTTTTTTAATAAAGTCCAGGTTAGCATTAAAAGCTGTTATCTGCATATTTTTCCTGGGACTGCAGTTGAAGTTGTTTCTTTCTAATTCTGGGTATAAAAACAATTTCATAAAACATTAGCTGTGGAATTTCCTTAAATTGGAAGAAATATATTAAATTTTGAGCATAAAGAACAGAAAATCTTCTATACTGCAATTGCATCTTCCAAATGGATTTCATTATTCTACTTTGACTTAAGACCACCTCTTCCGTTTCTAAATTTGTGCGCCTTTTGTTTGTTAAAAGCTGTGTTAATGTCTTCATCTCTTCTATGTGCCAATCAATATGTGCCACATGAATGGTTTAAATTTAGCATTTGCTTTTCTCATTCATTATACGATTTGCCAAAATTTAATTTTTTATAGTTTTCTTGTTTATTTTGCTATTATATTATTAATAGTTGAGATGTTTTTTTCCTTCTGGGATTAAAAAATATTCATCTATGTTATGAAGATTTTCATATTAGTTCATTTTTATAATTCTACCCATGCACAAATTTACCCAAATACTTGAAACACTGAAATTTAAATTTTGATAATATGAGCCATCGTGTGTGAAGTACTAAAAATAATTATTTGTGATGATACTATAATTTCACAATTGTATAATAATAATTTTGAAATAATACACCAAGTGTATCAAGAAAACAAAAACCGTTTCATTTGGAAGTTATTCTTCCAACTGAAGCGAGTTACATCAAGAAAGGGAAGTCAAAACTCCATGTGAATAATTTTAGTAATGTTACAAGAACAAAAATCATTCAATAGTAAATTCCTTAAGTTATATAAGTGAATAACCATTTTAATTTCAGATTTCTAAAAGTAAAATTGCTTCCAGTAATGTTCAAAGATACCAATAAGTTCATTATATTAATGCAGAATTATATATATATATATATATAATTTTAATTATATAAAATCAAAAAGCTTACTACAGCTTCAAGTCAATGATGTGCGAGACCTTCAAATATAGATATAAGAAATGGCGAAATACATTGATTATTTAATGTAGAAAAGTAAGTTTATATTTTTCATAGACATAATTTCTATGGTGCATAACCTGCATCCAACCACATACTTTAGGTAACTGCTTTAATCATTGCCTAATTAAGCAGTGAAATCATCTTGAATAGCTTGTTTCAGGACTTTTTGTTATTATGGTGTGATAGTCTTGCTTAAGTGTGATATTTAAAATCATTTTTATTGGTTATAGGGTCTAAGCAATAACACTGATTCTTAAACGTAGTCAATATGAATTGTTTTAGTATTTTTTTAACTAGCCTTCATTCCCAATCATTTATTGAGTAATTATATTGTATTAATCTATTTATTATTTACTGATGGTTTAATTTTTAGGCAATCTATAATGTAATTTTTTGCTATTTTCAGCGTTGCATAGTAGCTAATATTATTTTTGAAATATAACACGCCATCACAATGACCAATTTAAGGAATTTGGTTGTGGGTTGATTAGTTAAAACCACTTTAGCACCCATGACGTCCCTCGTCGCGATTTGCGGCTTAGTACTAGTACTGGACCAATGTCACCAGGTTTGTATCGGCATGTTTGCATGCATGAATAATTTAGATGCGATTTCATGTATTAACAACCGGAATTTCTTTTTATGTTGCGACTAATCACCTGCTAATCGATTTGATTCTTTAAAATCGATTATTGCTTAACCCTCTTAAGTCTGAACCTAGGTAATTNGATTACTGTTTCAATACTTTTGACTAACTCTGAGAAATCTCTGGTTACATAAGATCTCAAGAGGAAACATTAAGTCACAATCATATTATATTCAAATTGCTTTCTAGAAGTGCCTTATTAACTGATAACTAAATCACTAAGATATTCTAATTATTAAATTGTTTTCTAAGATATGTAGGCAAATGAATTTTTTCATTTCAATAGAATATTATTTCAAAAACTTGTGAAGCTAATTGGCGGTAAACTAATTTCAGTTTTATATACATCTTGTCATTATATACATGTATATTTATTGAAATCATTAATTAATTACTGTTAGCTTTCTATGTTTGGGTTATCAATTGTTTGGTAAATAACAATCAAATGATGTTTTGGCCAAATTATAACTCAACAGATGCATCTTTTTGCCAAAATGTTTATCAAAGTATTGTAAAAAGATGCAAATCGTCTCCAAAATTATTTTTAAAGGATATGCATATCTATAAACCGTTTACAACGTTCATTTTTGAATGACAAATCTTCAATTTATTAAACATATACAAAAAATTTTAATTACAAAATTAATGGTCTTTTTATGTTACAATAATTTTAAAATGATTACCATGAATTGGTGCTTCTAATACTAAAGATAGATTCTCTAGTTGTAAAATTGATAGGGATGGAAGTAACGATACTGCGATAGAGTAAATAATTAGTTCCTGAGATCCGGATTTCTCAATGTAAATTTCTTTGATTTTATCATTTTGCAAATTTACACCCTGACAAATGCTCTCGAAATTAATAACTTTTCGAAAACCTTGTACATATAAATTATAGTTCACAAGCTCACACATTAATCCATTCGTCCAAAGCTGAAAGTGATTTATGAAATTAGAACTTGTATATATCAACATGAATGTCTTTAATGTCACTTTCACTTTGTAACAAGCGTCGAAATTATAGTGCTTGGAAGATTTCAAGCTTAATATTGAATATTGTCCAGACGGCTGCAGAGAGTCGAAGACATTCAAAATACCCATATCTTGCCTTTCAACAGTAGAAAATCTTATGCAATTCACACAATTAGATTTAATCTCAATGCTTGTAATNCTTTTTTATGATTTTATAAAAAGCTTCTTTCATAATAATGGTGGGACCAATGTATCCCATTAGACCTTTCACTTGGGATATAGGGATTAATGGTTCCCGTTCGGCTCATGTAAACATTAGCGGGAACTATAGTTCCCGTTTGACTCGAAAGGGTTAACCCTTTCAGTGAGATTTGTTTTAGAGTTTTTTTGAAAAACTATGTTTTTAGAACACGGAATCGGAAAAAAGGAGCATCATATTGTTTTGAAAAAAATGTTACTTTGACTTATTCTGCATCACATAAAATGTTTTCTGCCAGTATATTTACAAAGTAAAATCCCAATAGACAGGAAAATACTTTGACTCAACGCTACAATCAGATTATTACAAAAGAATTATACTTTGCGAATATCTTCTAAAACCAAGTATTCAGCGACAATTGCATGAAACTGGCGATATGTAGTTATAACTACTGCTGTGCGTCCCAATATGCTTTAACCGTTCTCGTGTGTTAGTAGGCTATTCTACTTATATCCACCTTGAACTTGAAATTTGCTCTTCACCACTCTCATAGTGAGCAATATGGAAAAGGTGATCGAATCGATAACATGTGTTCTAAGAGTTTAGACATTATATTTTTATAAAGCAAACAGTCATGAAAGTGAACGCAAAATCTATGAAAATTTAATGAAAGGAATGTATGTAGTTACACGAAATTGAATAGAATAAAAAATGTAGAACTTATGATGATCAAATTGAAATATAGTCTAGCAACAACAATACGAATTCAATCATGTTGGAGGCGATGCTTCATTTTCTCTTAAGTTTGATTTTTTTTTCAAATAGTGTGCGCATTATTGCAATTCCATAATTTGAATGGCAAAATGTAGGAATGAATGACAACAAGTAGGAATCCTTCCACCTCTTGCTACAAATTATATTGTTTTGTAACACTGCAATTATTGTAATCAATAAATTTCGAAAATCAAAAATCGAATAATTTAACCGGAATTTAATGTCATTAACCCGCTTTAATCGGACCTGATCCAGCACTAGTTATAATCACAAGGAAATTTTAAGTTTATACATTAAACCCTTTTGGCACTAAAAGTTGCCTATAAGTTTGCGAAATATGACATTAAATCACATTAATAGACTAATTTCTAACATTGAAAATCCTGGGTACGCCCATCATACTGTGACATTTCATGTATGATTTTTAAGCTGTTTTTTAAGAGTTATGCTTCGGTAAATTGAAAAAATATTGAACTTGAAACATTGACCTCATGCAATGCGAGGATGAATGTTTTGGGGAAATAGTCGATGTCATGGTATGCTAGTAAATTTAAAGCACGATCGAACCTAATCCCCGGAGATGGTTTTGTTAACTTTGTAGTTCCTGCGCTCGCTTTCACATTTATTCTCCTCCATTAAATTTTAGTTTATTTTCTGTTGCTCGAATTTTGCACTTTCAAATATAATAGTTATGATGTTTCCATTAACTTACTAAGATATTCCTTTCTTGGCCTCACCATAAAATCATTACCTTTGTTACACTGTTCCTTCCAACACCAATGCATGACTTTATTCCTTAATCGCAATTACTTGGTTAATAAAGAATAACACCTGACATACGTACAGTCCTCTAGGTCCGCATTATAATTTCTTATGGAAATATAGTGTACTGTACTGAACGCATTTTAGGAATTGATGACGCGGAGACAGAGGATGACGCCCGTAAAAGTGCGACCTCGCCAACATCTAAGAAAGATCGTAAAGCGTTTTTCAAGAAATCGGATGCAAATCCAGTGTACGACGTCGTCCCATCAATGCGACCTGTTGTTTTGATTGGACCGTCGCTTAAGGGCTACGAGGTCACAGATATGATGCAGAAGGCCTTGTTCGATTACTTGAAAGACAAATTTGAAGGTAGAATAGTGATCACTCGTGTCACTGCTGACATATCGTTAGCTAAACGGTCGGTGCTGAATAATTCAAGCAAACGAACCATCATCGACCGTAGCGCCAACCGCTCATCCACACTAGGTTTGCATATGCCTACGATTAAAGTTTTTTATTCCATTTCTTAAGCCGAGGTCCAGCAGGAAATCGAGCGGATCTTTGAACTTGCTCGTTCTCTTCAACTCATTGTGCTCGATTGCGATACTATAAATCACCCTTCGCAGTTGTTAAAGACTTCACTCGCACCAATCGTCGTCCATTTGAAGATTGCTTCCCCTAAGGTCAGTTATGCTTTCACTACATCACAATGTAAATCACTGTTCTTTTTAATTGGAGGTTTCTAGTACATGTACACTACTGTTCAAGAGAAATATTTTTTGCACAATAATATATAATATATGAAATAAATAAATTTTCTCAACGTATATCAGTAATCATCAAAAATATATTACATTTAAATATATTGTAATACAATATATACAAAAAATTCGTGTACTGTAAATCACTACATATTTGTATGTGTTAATTTCCGTAAAATGAAGAGAATAAAATTTATTGAACTAAGACTTCCCAGTGAATTAAAAAAAATTTTTAAAGTAGATTTCAATATTTTTTAAGTTTATGAAAAAAATGTTATTAGAATTTTTATAGAAATTTAAAATTTTCTTTAGTTCATCTATTGAACATAATATGAAATACAAAAGGCATTTTGAGTTGAAGTTCCATTGAAAAATTTCTGTATGTTTATCCAATCACGATTTTCATTAAATGTTTGCAAATTTTGGAGGAAATAATGATGTTTCTAAATACAATTTTAGGTCTTGCAGCGTTTGATTAAATCTCGTGGTAAATCTCAAACGCGCCATCTCAATGTTCAGTTGGTAGCTGCCGATAAATTGGCTCAATGCCCAGCCGTAAGTTATTGAGATGCAAGATGCATGTTAAAGTTATGGTCACTTATATAATCCGGAGTTAAATTTCCTTTAAACAACATCTTTGAATAAGACTTTACATTTCATAAGATTCTCATACATATATGGGCTCTTGGTAATAGCACTTTCAAATTAATAGGGCCCTTTGTAAAATTTGCCATGCATATGGCAAACAATTTTTTTATTTTTTAAATTAATACTATATTTTGCTGGTGCAAGGAGATATCCAAGGGTCACTAAATAACTTAATTTTTCCTTGGAGGTTTTAAGTAGCTAAACAAAAGCTAGAAAATGAGTCTACAATCATAGAAGAAAATCGTTTTTTTTCAATTTGACTCTAATTTAACTGTCTGATACCCTTAAAAGTATACCTAATGTTGAGCAATGATACAAGTGAAGTTAGTTGTGTGAAATTTAGTTAAACAAATAATCAGATTTGTGTCTCAAATATTTTCAAAAAACTATATGATTATAGTGTTTGTATTAAAAGTTTTTATGTATCTAAAGTAGTAATATGCTGGTACGAATACTATGAAAGTGTACCAGGTTTTATCCGAACGCACTCGCGACTGCAATTAATTATTATCGAGAATAGGCGGGTACAAGTAAGCATTTTATTCCACATTGTGTAATGTAATACGATTTTTCTCAAAAACAGATTGTAAATAAAATCTTGAAAAAATTATCATATAATTAATGTGAATTGTGTTAAAAATGTTATTCAATTTGAAATTGTTCAAAAGCAAAAAAAAAAGGATTCTCTCGGGTGCTGGCGGGATAATCGCATTTTAATTGAGCTCGATTTATTCCAAATTTAGATTCAGAGTTTTTTGGAAAAAATTGATAGTAGATAGCAAACAAGCTCAAACAATAAATCAATATTGTATTTAAGTACATATTGGTGACAAAATCTAAAAACCATGAACGATGCTGTAGTGTTTTTGCAAATTATTTTACAAAGGGCCAATATACACACATATATATATATATATATATATATATACAGGGGTCGACAAAATTATAGAACATTTGTTTTTTTCTTACTCAATTACAACTTTGGAACCTTTTTAACCGTTTGTTAAGAAATAAATGAAGACGCAATTTTCCAATATGAATCACATTATGTTTCACAAACGACAAACACATTTTGAATACATTAGTGTCAATATTTTGTTGGATAACCCTTTGCTCGTATTGTCTGTTCTATTCTTCGGGGCATACTGTCAACTAAATTGTTGCAATATTCTTGGGTGATGTCAAAGCACCATGTCTGCTGTATGGCATCTTTGAATTCCTGCATATTTGAAAAGTTGTAAGCGTTCAAACGATCTTTCATATAGTTCCATAAATTTTCAATGGGATTCAAGTCTGGAGAATTCCCAGGCCACTCCAGAACTTGAATCCCATTGTCTGTGATCCACTTTGTCACTAATTTAGCTTTGTGACACGGAGCATTATCGTGTTGAAAAGTTTCAGTCTGAGAAATATTCATAAATGTCACCAATTTCTCACGCAATATTTCAAGATAACTGGCTCCATTCATTAGGTGGTTTATTGGAAGAAATGTTAGAGCACCACGTTGAGAGTATGAAAAACATCCCCACACCATGATCGAAGGAGGATGTTTTGTTGTTTTGATTGTAAAACGAGGATTACAAGATGAACTTCCAACTGGACGACGAACAAATCCAGGATTAGGTTTACGTAGTAGAAAAGTCGACTCGTCACTAAACATCACCTTTCTCCACATTTCAACTGTCCAATGACGATATCTTTGACAAAAATCTAACCTTTTCTTCAGCATAACTTTAGTTAGCAGGGGCTTCTTAGCAGGCTTTCTCACTGGGCAACGAAATTTCTCACGAAGGCGACGTTGTATTGTTCGAATAGATAAATTGGAAATTCCACCATGAAGATTTCTTTTAATCTGACTTGCACTGATAAATGGATCTTTCACAGCTTCACGGCCAATTACACCATCATCACGATCGGATGTCTTTTTTGGACGGCCTGTATGTTTGCCTGCGGCTGCATCCCCAGTTACGTTGAAACGCTTTAATATCTTTGTAACTGTTGGACGAGATACACCAACAACTTCAGCTATTTCTTTGTGAGTTTTATTCGTGCTGGTGGCCAATATTGTAATTTGTGATCTCTTCAATTTGCTCACTTCTCTCCTTTTGTTAGGCATTTTGTAACGCACTATGCTTTCAAAGAAACTATAAATAAACCCGAATTTAGCGCGCAAGATAGTAAATGGGTAAATGAAATGACAATTTATGATCGAAATATGATTAATCAATCATTTCAGCCAATCAGAATATACCTATCACGCAATAAGTGTATGCATTCAGAAATTTAATGAATAATTTAATTGAAATAACAATGTTCTATAATTCTGTCGACCCCTGTATATAGAAGTATATATATAAATTAAGTACACTAATATTTTAGTACATAAATCAAAAATATATATATATGCACTTTCTAATTTAAAAATAATAAATTATTGCAATAAGTGCACCATTTATTTTTAATATAATTCTTGAGCTATTGTGCACTGCCTAAACTATGCTGTGATAATTGGCTTCGTTTTGTGTATTATATGTAGAAGCCATCCTAAAGTAGTGATTATGGATTTTCTATTTAACTTAACTGGCCCAATTTGACTTCAAATTTTGGCCGAACTAAAGTATGTCATTTTCTTTGAAAATAGGCTCGTGTGTATCATAGATACACTTTGTATCAAGCATTAAATAAATCTAAACGCACAAGGTGATGAGATCCATTTTTTGTTCTCATATCCTTAAGTCAAATGCAAGATAAAAATTTAGTTTTTGTAGTAGCTTACAATAAAATTAAGATCATTTTCCAAAGAAACACAATGTAAAATACATTTAATTTGCAAAGGCAATTCATTCATTTAACACCTTGAACTTAAACTCTGAGGCAATATTTATTAAATTTGTGCTTATGAATTGANCACAAATATATATATATATATATATATATATATATAATTGTGAATCCTGCTGACTTTCATATCACTAGTAATCCAACATTCTAATCTCATGCAAGGAAACTGCTTAGCATCAAACAGCCATTGCTCTCGTGATCGCTATTAAGTAGGTGCGTTAATTACTACGAACCTGATAAAAACATTTTGGAAATTCAGATGCACAAAAAATGTAACCCATTTATTAAAGTGCTCCTGATCATTTGATGAAAATGCAGGCGCGACTCCTAGTTAGTAAAAGTTGTCAAATATGTTAAATGCTTATAAATGTGATTTAGGTACCTATAGTAAATTTCTTTATGCATAATAATAAAGTGATCTTTGATTTTTAATGAACAGTGGTAATCAGTGGAATATAAACCAGTATATAGAAAATTGAATTTAAACAAGTATAGCAATTAGAAATAATTGTTAATCACTTGGTTCTTTACTTCCCATTGTTGTCGATTAGTTTTGGCTAATTGCTTCATCGAATGCTCCATTGACTTGCATTCTTCGTCATTTGCGACCTTGCTCGTTTTCATACTTAATTATTCAATCATTCTTCATTTTTATGAGACTGCAAAATATAATTTATTTATCAATTTCTTCAACTCTTATCATTGAATTCCTCTTTAACAATATTCTCATCATTTAGGAAATGTTTGACATCATTCTTGAGGAGAACCAACTGGATGAAGCATGTGAACATTTGTACAATTATTTGGAAGCCTACTGGAGGGCTACGCACCCACCGCAGATTAAACCACATTCACCTCCACCCATCGCTGTGCCTACTTCGCGTAAAGACACCGTTAGAAAACCACTAAAGCCTTCCGCAGGTCACTCTCGTTTGATTTCTTTTCAAAAAGGAGTATTTAATCTTAAATCAATCATTATTTCATGTCAACCACATATGTACTTAAGCTTGGGTTACAACAATATCTGTGAGCGAATGAGAAATAATTAATGTTTTGTTACGAGAGAGAGGTCAATTTATATTGACATCAACTATTTACATTTCCTTCTCATGCTTTTTTAGAGAATCCAAATTTATATTTATAATCTCCTACATTTAAGATTCTGAGTTTTTTAATATGTATTCCAAGCAATTTGTAATAACGCTTCTATGTTAAAATGAGTAAGTTTGGGCATCTAGAAGTGTAATGTTATTCTAGATTAGAATCCTAATTAAAAAGTATGAAATGCAATCGAATAGTTCTCAACTTTTACCCTCGAAGACAATTATTTAACTTTTTAATGCCTTCATTCTAAGTCATTTTAATTATATAATAATAAGTTTTCAACTGTTTATCTGAACAAATACATATGTGATATTCCAGGGCAGGGGCTTCTATAGTACAGGCACGAACCGGGTATACGGGCTCGCTATGAATGAATTTTGCCACAATGTAACCCAAGTCCTATTGAGCTTTTATGCATTTAATATTACACTATGCCACATAGAATTAACTCTTCCTCAAAATCAGAGAGTTCCATTTCACGGTCATCTTCTGATAATTCATTCAAAAAATTCTATGAGCGTTTAAGTATGCTTCGATAATACTCTATACTCTATGCTAACTTATTCATCTGATAAGGTTTACAAACAATAAAAATAAACTAAACTACACGAAATTATGACAACCAAAGTGAGATGGACTGGGATCGTGAGATCTGGCTAAGGGATTGTGTCTTCATTCGGAATGATATAAGATGGTATATGGTCATCATCTCCTCACCGCATATTTGACACATGCAGTCATCATTTACTTCAGTATGGCATCACAATTACTACATACAACGAAGTGAAATCCGTGAATTGAAAAGCGAGTGATTTTATTCCGAATGGACGATCCAGACATTTTCCAATGAGATTCCGACGTCGCGACAGACAAAAAGAATTGTGGTCTACAACATGCTCCTATGTGCTACATTTTGCATATATGCGGTATATTCGGAGGTTGGTAATGGATTTAAAGTTCGCAGAATATCTTCAGAGCACGTAATTGTGTCAGCCATGAGTATGGTCTTTATACTGGAGCTAGATGAATTGAGACACAAAACTCTTCATTCTGTGGTGACCTCTATTCAAATCCGGCCATATTGGCCTCATTCCATAAGCTATGATTGGTAATATGGCAATGTTGAATAATTGAATGGCCGCGCCTAACGAAAGTTTATCGAGAAATTGAAATGAACGTAGTGTTGTTCGTAGGATTTTTCGCCTGAGATGCTGAGTTAATGACCACTGACTGGTTAGGTAAATTCCTAGATTGTTTTCTGCACCTATTAATTCGTTTCTGAAACTGAATGTATCCAACTTTGAAATCCGACCACCTCTTCTGAATTTCAGGACTTTTGCCTTCTTTAAGTTGACCTCCAAGGTGTTCGTTACAGACCATTCGTCCAATCCTATTAATGACTGTTGAATATGATTTTGTCTTGGGCTCCACATGACTATATCATCAGAATACTAAAGACATTCGGTGTCGCAGTTACCATATCTGAGAGCCATTAGTAGATTCGCAATGACGCTGCTAAACAGAAGTGGAACCAGCGTGTTAGGCTGTTTCCTTGTAGAACTCCAGTATCTTGAATTATTGACTTTGACAGACGTAAACCGTCTGTGATCTTGATGTAGTAACAGTCGCAAATGCTGGAAATTACTTGGAGAATCAAAACACGACTACCATGAAATCTGGCCAGTTTGAGTAGTAGGTTTCTCGATTAATGCTATCAAATGCTTTCTTCATATCAACAAAAACGGCATATAATGAAGTGCGTGGAGTTGCGAGATGGTGCTTATCTACTCTCCGAAATTTTGAGTTGGTATCGGAGGTTGATAGTCCTCTTTTGAAGTCAAATTGTTCTAATGGTATCAACAGCCTGTCATAAATTCGGTTGCCTATCATTTTCGTGAAGGTCTTAAATGACACACACCTAAGTGAAATATCTCTAAAATTATTTGGATCCTTCCTGGCGCCAGCCCCTTTGTACAATACCTTAGTTACGCTCTCCTTCCATAGACATGGCAAATTTCCAGTTTCCAAGATGCGATTAAACAGTCTGGTCTACACTGCACTTAGATAGTTCAGGGATAATTTTACATGTTTACCTGCTAGTTTGGCTTGCCCCACGGCTTGTTATTCATGTTTCCCAAACAGTCCAGGTAGTCCGTCGTCAATATATACTGTTGAAGAGTATTTAGTTGAATTTTTGTGATATTTCGATTATATAACCCTGAGAAATGATCTTCTACAGAGCCGTTTCGTTTGAGGGCCAGTATTCAGGGGGTATTCTGGGCGTTGCTTCTTCTTTCATTCGGTATATCGCTGTTTTCATGTTAACAAGGCTCTTATATTCTCTTTTACAAACCACTAGACTCTCCAAGGCCGAATCCATTCTAGTACTTTCATAAAAAGTTTTCAGTTGCTTGAGTTGGAAATACTTTTCTCGACATTCCTTATCAAACCATCTGCTGGAGTGACTTCTGGATCTTGATCGCCGCAGCGGATAGAATTCCTTCCACAAGATGTCGATAAGCTCCGTCCAGTTTATCATATGGCATAATGTTGATTAGATTATCTACATCGATTTCCTGCGGTCTTCTGTGATCCAAGGTACGTTTCCATCTATACCTCATAGAATATGCACTGATTTCGGGACTGCCTCCTGTTTGTGGTCACTATTTGTGACGCTAGGTGCATACTATCGGTATGTGCTTACGAAGCTGCGATGTGGAAGAAGTGATTGCCAGTGTGTTAATTTGATACAAGTCCGAACTTGAAAACTTCGCCCATTGTTTCAGATGTATGTCGGTATTTCCGGGTTATTGACAAGTGATATTCCAATCTCATCTAGAAGATCAATTAAGTTCCTTGTCTTTTGTCTTGGCATATCTGTGCGACAGTTGAAATCTCCACCTATTATGACTGGCTTCTTTTTGACAACACTAAGTGCCTTAGAAAGTTCCGCTACAATGAGTTCTGACTTTTCCCTTGGCGTAAAGTAGCAGCATAGTATGTCACAATATTCGATGCTTACACCCAAACAATAATTACTCTGATAGGTTTGGACTGGGTTGAGGTTTGCTCTCACCGCAACATTGATGCCACCACTTGGTCTTCCTCTGACAGCTAGGCTTGACACACGGTTGTTAAACATAGAGTACCCATCAATATTGCTTTCACCTGTATTCAGTGTCTCTGTTAAAAGCATTACATCGTATTGTCCTAGTATGTTGTCTGATAAGTGACTTTGATATAGTTAATTCCCTCAATATTCCATAGCATAGTAGACCACTGAATTTCATTAGACTCTCGATAAGTGTATGTACGTCATAAGAATATATCACTTACCTGCTCCAGTGCCATTTTCTAGCATCATCGTTGAGAAAATATCTTTTGATAACGGTACCAGCAAACCATCCGTCTGGATCATCAATTTTCGTTTCATTTGATTTGGGGAATACTATGTGGAATGATAATGCACACTGGCAGATTTTCTTGTTGCTACGACATAATGGGCTAGAGATACGGGCACAGACAAACCAACGGGCTTATTTTTATGGGTAGGGGTACGGGCGGGGCACGGTCCCTCACCCAGATTATATTGCTTTGTCTTATATTTGTGATTTTCCTCATTTTTTGTTTAATGAGGAATAATCTTACTCTAATTCTAGAAGATCTTAACTTTTCTCGTGTATGAACTTACAACTACTAACTTACCATGTTTAGACACTGCTGAACACAGTGACAGTCGTTCAGATCGACGGGTCCGTCGAGATGGTGACTCTGAAATGTTTCACCGGCCAGACTACGCAGATCGCGGCTATTACCGGCCTTCAGATGCGGAGGCTGCCGTTTCGCGTCACTCCGAAGTGCCTCCGCGCTATCCACGCTATCAGATTAATGGCGACTCTGCACCTCGTCATATGTCACACTATGATCCCTACTATAGTGGACCCAGCACTCAGCGTGCTTACTAAAAGCATGACATGTGTGTCGCATTCTGGTGCTAATTTCTTTTTATAATTAATTTTCATTTGTGTGCATTTTTGTTCATTTTAACAAATTCTAATTTCTCAATAAATATTTTATAATTGGATAGTATATTTTATCAGCATTGAATAATATCTGCTTGAAGTTTACTAACCGAATGGAATATTTCATTTGATGCTCATTGATGCTATTCACAAAATTTATTTGCAAATTATTATGTTTAAAAACGTTGTATTGTCTATCAGAGACAAAAGCTTCTGTAAACAAAACTGTAATTGATCAACTTTAATACACTATACATAATAATATGCTTTTCTACAAACTGGTTGCTGCTCCAAACTGATAGGATTATGTGAGCACGTTCTACATAATAATATTAACAGTTTATTGGAGACATTGATAGATAAAGGCGGTCATAACGGTAAAATTAGCAGCGTTTTCATCATCTCATTGCTCGCTGGTGTGCAGTTGTGGCCAAAATGTTTTATTTTAAATTCGGTATAATTTGAATATTTTGTCACCTATAAACAATGTGACTAATCTATGGATTAAAAAATTTTTAGTTTATATCACAGTTTAATAATATATATGTATTACAAACATTGGAAAATTGTGGTTAGTTTTCCGTTTACCGTAAAGGCGTCATCAAAAAATTTCGAAGTTGCTGAGAATCTTCCGTACGTGGTAAGCTTATTACTTATTCCTTAATGAAGTTACATATTATGAATATTTTTTCAGTTGAAGTTATAAATATGGATAGATGTTGACAGATTGTAAATATCTGCAGTAGTTAGTGTTGACAGATTGGATAAGAAGTAAACATTGTAAACATCGATAGTATTTCATCCATTTACTGTGAATAAAAATGCGTTGTAATGAAACAAAAATATTGCATCAGACGTCACGGTCAAGTAATTTAAAAATTATTGAGAGTATTTTTATAAAATCCTTGCAACCAAGTTTAAACACAAAAGGAGACTATATTTATAAATTAAATTTGCCACTTTTTAAAATTTAAAAAATTATAATTATTGTAAAATCTAGTAAATTTAGAGGGAATAATTTGTAAAACTGACAATGACTTTGTAAGTCGAAATATATCTCTGCATGTTCTTATTAAGGTTTGTAGATTTATTCAAGGTTGTATCCTGAAACCTTTGAATTTTGTTTCAGTAGATGTTATCAGACAGTACTTGTATATGTGAGTGGCAAAATCCTGTATGACATGAAAGTAATATTATTAATGCTTTTGTCTTCCTCCAATAGGCATAACTATAACCTCAAATCTCTGCTTGTATGCTATTGCAACTTGTTATCTAAATTATGATACTAAATGTTGATTTGAAATTTGTAATATATAAGCTAATGCCAGCTTAATTTATCTCATTCTCCTAAGATAATTGGAAAACCTAATTCTTGATGTCATGATTGGATGCTTACTTGGTTTCAATGTTTAACACAGATTAAATTGTTAAGTATAGGGATTCTTATTGTGAAAGTTTGCTACACATTCATTCCTTTACATGCAAGTGCATATTAAATTGAAGTTATGAAAGGCCTGTACTTCATCATTCAGCAGTGTTACATAAATTATATGTAATGGTAACCATAATTTGATGGATGTGAAGTTATGATTAGAAAGCAACAATTATAAATATTTTATCTATGTATAAATTAAAGATTTAAATAACGTAGATTCATTTGTTATATTTCTATTAACTTTTCTATACATGATAATTAATAAAGATACTAAAATTGAAATAGTCAAATACTTGATCATTTACTTTCTTTGATCTTTATTTTGGAATTACCTAAATAGAGCTGTGTTATATATTTTTTCTCTTTCATTTGATTAATACATAAACTCTTGTTCCAAAAAGCTTGTAGTAAACTTATTTAAGCTCCTGAGCCTGGTCAAAAGATCATGGAAAAATTTTACTTTCAATTCATTTTGTGACACACTAAGTAAACTGAATGCTTAATAAACCAGATTTTATGTAAATGAAACCAAACCTTTTCCATCATAGCAAAGTAGGGTTAAGAATAAACGTATAAGCAATAAATTCTAATATTAGAATAACAAGCTGGAAGCAAAATGCTTGTGATAACTTAGATAGACTGAAGTAATGTAAACTGTAGCAAGCTAAGCTTATGTTGTTGTATGACTTTGCTTTTATCAAATAGGCTGTATGTGTGTTAACCCCTCACCCATGGTGGCTACATTCACAAGTATAGGGTTCTCAGAGAATTAAGGGAAAAAACTCAACATTGATGAAGAAGAGAATTCTTGTGATGATTTACTAAGTAAATATCTTAATGCAAAATTCTGCTTGCTGCGTTTTGAGTGTGAATAGGGACACAGTGTTAAATTCAGGTCTCCCTAGAAACACAGATTTGAATTCAAACTACATTTATTTAAAGGAGCCACTTCTATTGTGTATTCTGAATGAAAAATCAAATTAAAAGACCATTGCTATTTGATTTCTTTCTCTGCTTTTAATATCTTTCATATCTTGTTGATCTCATCCAAAACAGATTGTCTTTGAGAGAATGGTAGAGATATTCATAGATCAGTAATTTGTTCAATTGAAAAAATTCTTTCAACCTGTAAACAAATTTCTTGTCAGTAACTTCTGTTTTTTGTAGAAAACATATTATCAATAGATTTCCTGTATCCAAGTTAATTACAAGCAGTTTCACAAGCTGTTTTCTTAACATAATTGTATGTATGTTCCTTAGATGCATAGAATTATCAAAGCATATATGAACTGTACTCATAAAGTATGTACAACTAAGATTTTCATTTATATTAGCTGGGTAGTTAATCAAGGTATTGACTAGTCGGCATTTTTCAGGATTGATTGTGATTGATAGACTAGATATATCAGTTTCAAATTTTCTGCATTGTATTGACAATTGGATTTGTGAATCCATTTCCTGTCACTAGATTCACTAAATTTAGTTCATTTTGTAGTCTGTACAGCTGAAAAAATATCAATCTTGCCATATGGAACACATTCTGTAAGGCTTTACTTGTCTTTAGCCCTTTGATAAAGATTTGATTTAAATATATATATATATATATACGGATATTATAGTCTTGTAGTAGTATAATCAGTATTATAAAATTTGTAGCCTATCCAAGCGTTTCCACAGATGAACTTTTGTTTTAGAATTAATTCCTTAACACGTTTGCGAAAGTGTTTTACATTTTTAATACATTTGATCTCTTGGGGAAATTCATTCCATTGCCTTATTGCATTATTTATAAAAGAATTTCGGTTTATTTTAGATTTATACTTGTTTACAGTAAATCTTTTTGTTCTTTCGTTGATCTTGTTCGAAAATTCTGCGATTTTTACGCCATTATAGGGTGGAAGCATATTGTATGAGATTGGTCTTTTTCATATCATTTATATAAATATTAAATAGTAGGGGGCCTAGAATAGTTCCCTGCGGTATGCCATTTTTGATAAGAAGCCAATACGGAAAAACTTTATTGACTTTTACCCTTTGAATTCTATTTGTAAGCTAATTTGTTATAAAGGGAACGCTATCATTATCCATACCTATATGTTTTAGTTTTTCGTATGATATTTTTTGATTGAGTGAGTCAAAAGCTTTAGAAATATCAAAGCAAGCAATTGCGCCATAGTTTTTTATCTAGGAAATTCCTCCAGTGTTCAGTTGCTTGGATAAGAGCATCAGTAGAAGAAAAATGTTTTCGAAATCCAAATTGTGCATCAGTCATTAGATTATATTTTTGCATGTGATCGTAAATTTGCTCCGATAAAAGACTCTCAAATATTTTACTTAGTGGGGAAGGTACCGAGATTGGTCTATAATTCGAGGCAATATTTTCTTTCATCATGTTTTTTAAAAACCGCTGTTACATGAGCTTTTTTTAGAAAATCAGGAAAAAATTTTGTTTTGATGCACTCATTGAAAATAAAATTTAGTGGTTTAGTAATAATTGACGCAATTTCTTTCAAAATCCAGGCAGGTATTTTTGCTGGGCCATTTGATTTATTCGATTTGAGTTTTGTTATTGCTTTAATCATCTCATAAGTAGTAGCATATCTGAATTTAAAAGTTGGTATACTATTTTTCTGTGGTAGAAGCACGTGGAACACTCAGCAAGCATTCCATCTTTAGATATATTAAAACATAACCGATGAAACTACTAGTTATTGTGTTATCTATCTAATGAGAAAACAAGAGCATTTTCATTCCAGGGTTAATAAGTATTCAGAGAATAAGTTAATTCCAAACTTCTTCTTACAGAATCAGGCCTCCGGCCGAAGCGATGAACCNTAATGTTAGTTAAATATACGGCTGGGGAAATCTATAATAGTTAAAATAAAAAGCAACTGGAAGCTAGGGTAGCAAAACTTAAATTAACAGAAATCACACATTTGAGTATTTACAAATAATAGATAACAATTACTCACTTGTGATCAAACGGTGAGTAATAGCAGAACAAATATTTAAAACTACTGCGATGTCTGAAATTCAAATTACGCAAACAAAATGGATTCCTCGTACGAGCAACCAATCAGAATACAAAGAATATTAAATCACTAATTGTACATTGCTTATCGTCGCTATATTATTAAATCGACACATATTATCAATTAACAACTTAGGGATGCAAATATACTACAATAATAGCGATTTTTATGGGGCATCTTGCAGGTTTACATCATGGTCTTTAATTGCATCAATGTCGCCCATACATTTTTTCTGAGAATTGGCCAATTTATTGATAAACTTCCATTGATTTCTTTGATTTAATCCGTTGAAAATATTTTTAGAATAAATATTTTGCGCTTTTCGAATAGTTACATTACAAATATTTCTGGCCTTTTTGTAACAGCTAAAACTTTCGCTGGTTTTTAGTGGTAGGTATTCTTTATGAGCTTGATTTTTATTTTTTATACATTGCATACACTTAGAATCAATCCAAGGTTTACCATCATTAGATTGTTTCAAAGAAGAATTAGATAGAATTTTTCTTTGGGGGCAAAAGATATAAAAATATTCAAGCTTAATTAGAAATTTGTTTAGCATACTATTTGGCTCAGAGGCTGAATATACATCATTCCAATTTTGTACGCTTAGCTCAGATTTAAGTTTTCCCTAGAATGGTCACGGATAGGCATTTGTATTGCAATAATGCAATGATCAGAAAATGGGAATTCTCCACAGTAAAAACTATCTTTATTATCTGTAGTAATGATATGATCAATAAGCGTGCTAGAAGTGGATACATTTCTTGTAGGTAGGACTGTGTTCGACGAAAATAAATTAAAAGTGTTTAATAAAAGATCTAGTTTTTCTTTTTCGCGATAATTGAAGTAATTTAAATTCCAATAGCCCATTAATATGACATCTTTGTTTTCAGAAGAGGCAGAAAAGTCGGCCTCGATTTGATTAAAAAATTCATTGAGGTAGTTTTTTTAGGGGCAGTAAGACGCATTAATTAATTGTTTTTTTAATTAGAATCTTTACTTGGATTGTTTATTTCGATCCATAAGCTTTCAAATTTTGAATCAATTGTTGAAAAGTCATTTCTTAATTTAGGTCGGTAAATTTTTGGAATAAGAAAAAGAACACCGCCACCTTTAGTTTTGCAAAATAAATTATTAGGTGCTCTATCGTTGCGAAAAAGTCTGTATATTTTATCATTAAATGTCCACATGTTGTTGGAATGATTGGCCGTTATCCAAGATTCTGTTATGCCTATTATTGTTTCGTGCTTGAATACTTGCATAAATTGAATAAACTGATAATGCTTATTGGCTAAATTCTGAAAGTTTACATGTACATAATTTGTGCTGTTAGTATTATTATTAAGTTTAGGTTAAATTCTTCATAATTATAATCAGGGCCTGGGTTACATTCGATTCCTTGAGTACCTAAAAGGAGAAAGAGAAAAGTTTGTATACTCAAAGTATTTTCAAATTTTAGACAGCATAAATTACATATGCATATATATAAGTATATCCGTAGACTGAGAGTCGTAAAATTAAACATATTTAAAAATAAAGTAAAAAGTTTCTTAGCTTTGATATTTCTGCTGTAGTTAATTGCGGCGGCTTTGCGGTAACTTCTGCGTAGCTTCTGTAATTATTGCGGTGGAAGCTCGGCGTGATAATCGGCAACGTCGCGGGGTGTTGTTGAGCATCATACTGTGATTTGTTTGATTGGAAAGGCGGTTGGAATGCGGTCGCAGTGATTGATCAAAAAAGGCTTTGATACAGCGGGCAAGATTTCCGTAGCCTGCGTTAGATAGATGTACCCCATCTTTTGCGAAATATTTTTCAATAATCTGTTTACCCAAATAAAAAGAATTATAACTGTGAAAAATTGCATACTCAAAGTTTTTCGAATTTTGTTGAATAATGAGATTTAGTTCCATGGCCTTCTTGGTTAATCGATTGCAATGCGGGAATGGTGCCACTTCTCCTAAGTAGAGCTTAGCAGACGGAAAAGAAGCATGAACAGAATTAACTAGATCTTTAAACATTGAAGTATACTCAGTTTTATTATTCATAATATCATTCCTACAGACTGTAATGACTATGTCCTTTACGTTGGCAGTGCATTGGTACTTTTTGACTACATCGGTAATCACATCAATGGTGGCACCTCAGTAAGAATGTACAGCAACCGTTCGTTTTCTGATCAGACCAGGAGCTTGTAAGTATTTGAACATCGAAGTACCAATAAATAAAATGTCGACATCACTTCTAATTTTTTTTGGCTGTCATTCTTGGAGTGTGGGGGTCTTCAAATGTGATTCACAATCCACTGTCTGCTGTTCACTGTTTGACGGTTGACTTGAAATTGAAACATCTTGGATTTAACCAATATGAACTACAAACACTACTATGCATTAGTTATGCCCTCACTAACATATTGTTGTTCAGTTTGGGGAGGTTCCTCAAAATCCCTTATGCTGCTCTTAGATAAAGTTCAGATAAAAGCTTTACGCCTTAAAATTATATCAAATTATACCCTTATTGAAAAAATCATAACCAAAGTTGATAATAGGCTTCTTCAGCAGATACTGACTTCGGAGAATCATGTACTGCAAGATTTTCTGCCTCAACACTCACATTATGGAGATAGTCGACTGCGTGAGAGGCTCCCTGGAGTAATAAAAACCAACTCTATTTCCATATCGGCTCCTTCGTGGAATGAAAATCTAGTATTTCTATAACTTAAATGGATGTTTTTATCCGTTTTAAAATAAAAGTTTATTATTATTATTGAATTTCTTGATTCAACTGTATAGCACTATCTTCCTGTAGTTCGTAAGTAACTCCTCTTTAGAAAGATTGCTGAATGGTGCGAGTAACTGCAGATGTAATGCGGCTCCGTTTTCCGTTATGAAATCCTCCCTACCAAGAGAACAAATTAAAGCGCGCTCGGAGGACCCGACAGAATCATTATAGCCGCTCAACTGACAAAATTCACTTAATAGTTTTCAATTTTGCATTTGGTGAAATGTTGTTTAGATGTAAAAAACTTGTGTATTTAAATAAATGTATGGAATAGCTATATATTACATGTATACAAAATTAGGCATATTTCATGGCAAGTACCAGAATTTACATTTAGCTACAACTTCCTTGCTTGAAAATGTTATTTTCCTACTTTAGATTTCCACGTGAACTTTTTCATACTGATGCTACAAAGGCATGGTTGTAATAAGAGTCACTTTGTTAGGGTCCATGTATGAATGTTATTTGTGGAATTGACAATGCCACTAAAATGTATGTTGACAACACTTAGTAGAAAAATCTGAGTTAACATTCTACATTTGGTTGGCTTTCGTCAAAACATTGGTCCAGGTTTTTAATGTCTACTCTGTTACACTATCAAAAGTAAGTAGTTAAAAGACAACAAATATTGACAATTAAAATATTTAGATAAGAAGTCATTCAGGAAGGAGAAATGAACATTACATATTAGGCCTGGATTCCATTATTAACAAAGCCAAATGTATTTTAAAGTGAATTAATTGTCACTGTAGTGCACCTAAATGAATTCTGTTACCTGTGAGATTGAGCTAGCACTTTAAGTCAATAAACAATTGATAGTTTTTACCCATTTTAATTAAAGTAATTCAAAATTTAAAGCATGTTAAATAATTAGTTGGTTTGAAAATATGTAAAAATTTGAGATTATATTTTCTATGATAGGATGTTTTACACAGGTAGATATACTGCCACAGTCGTCAAACATTTTGTTTGCCAAATATTGGTTATACAAATTTGATGGTCTATCACCTCCTTAAAGATCAAGGTTTTTCAAAACAAATAGTTAAAATAGGTGGCAGTTTACAATCTAAACAATTGTAATATCCAGTAAACCATATGGGGAATTGTAAGCTATATTGCATTGCCACATTAACATGTTCAGACAAAAATAAAAATGCAAGACAATATTGCTAAAGCATTTCATCTTGCAGATAAAAGTTTGAGCTTAGAAATTCAGTTCCAATCATTTAACAAGAACAAAAACTAATTCCTGAACTGCAATATGGTGAGTAAAATGGAGTCTATATATAATTTAATTCTAATTGCAATTCGTAGCAATGGTTGAATAACCTTTATGGCTAATACTAAGGAAAACGATTGTTTAATAAATTACAGAAAGCAATATCTGAAAATGTTTTGAATATAATCATGAAGAATAGAAGAATATTTTTATTAAAAGTAGTTGCAATAAGAGAAAGATGCACACTCACTCACAAATTTACAAAACAAACAAGATTTAATAAATTGTATATTTACATATTTGCTCAAGTTTACAAAAAAATATTTCAAAAAATTCTGTAATTGGATCTGCAGCACCCTAGAATAGAATGAGACACTATACCCATTTGTTTTTGATCCATCAGATATCTTGAAGCTTCAAAACACTACTGTGGTAACTTGAAAGCTATTTTCTAAAGATGTAGTAAATTCATACAATACTTTAAATTCCAGATAACAAGAATATATTAAGGAAATTTCAAATTCCATTTGGTTCAGCATTCAAATAATCAAATTTAAGGGCATTATGAAAACTACAATTAGGATATATATATATATATATATATATATATATATTGGCCGTTTGCAATTTAAGCAGAATTTATATACGTCATTTATAATCATTTTCATATATATATATACGCCGTTTGTAACAATATTCGTCATTTGTAACCAATTTTTTTATATTAACGACGTTGCAATTTTAACCGTTTCTTAATCATATGCATTACACTAGTGCCCATTCCATTTATTAGAGCCAATGCCTTCCATAGTTGATTAATTTCTTGCCTACAGCAAACTCGAAAGTCTTGAACTTCGATAACCATATAATATTGTTAAGTACATAGTAATCAAAGGTATTATACCATATCCTATAAATCTTTAAAGAAATTTAGTAGATGTAGTTTTTAATTTGGGAGCTAATGAACTAGGTGTGAATTTGATCCAAGCATTTTTGCTGAGAAATTACAAACGACGAATATCTGAAAACCAGCAAAAAGAATTTTTTTTCATTTTAAATTTTTAGACCCATTAATCCAGTAGGATATATTGTTGAGAGGGTACTGAGATACACTAACTGAAAAAATCGAAAATTTTGCATTCTCCTCAATTTTAAACCCCAAAAAGGCGATTCGTCGTTTGTAAGTAATTTTTTTTTCAGAATTCGTCATTTGTAATGACGTTTCACCATTAGTATGGTACAAACGACGAATA
>CABFPE010000120.1:286877-300019 GCA_900660155.1 Hofstenia miamia | reverse complement strand
ATATATATATATATATATACTAATACCTCCCTCTATGTATTTTTTCCACATAACCATATAAGCTGAATTTCCCACATAAATTCCTGAATTTTTGTAGGACATAGTGTTTTGGTAGTCACTACCTTCATGCAAAATATTTAAGGGATCGATGGATTTTTTAGGGAGTAATAGCCAAAAAGTTAATTTTCGGCCAAAATCCTTCTATGTAGGTATGGACAATTTTTCTCCCCTCCCTCTATGTAGCGGTTTTTTGCAAAAACCATACTACGTAGAGGGAGGTATTAGTATATATATATATATATATATATATTCATGCTAACATTTAATAAATACCTACATTTATATGAATGAATCTCCAATTCACGTGAACAACATTTAGCTGAAATTAACAATGTCCACAATTACTGTATTTTAGTGAAATACCAGATATACTTCCTTCATCTAAATGCAAAGAAATGATTATTCATTTTTGGAAAATAAATTTATGCACATTGTTGAGACCACTTGATGTTAGAAAAAATTCAATTATATTTGTCCTTAGTAAATTGCAAAAAGCTGCTGAGGACTTACTTTGCAAGAGTTTTCATATATAAGTTCAAATGTCACAATACATATATTAATTAGAATATGCAACTATATCAAACCATAGCCTGCTGAAGATACAGTCAAATTAGTCGCAGTACATTCCTTAGAAAAGACCCCAAATTCTCATTGGTTAAATAATACCACATGCAAACAGAGCTAAAGCACTGTAGAGCATTATTATTCCCTCTCATTGAGTCATTTGCATGGTTGGGTTTGTCACTGTCAAATGGGTAAGATAAGCTGTGTACCTTAATGCTCATCAGAATATCCTTCTTATGAAAGAACTCATGTTAGAAAATTCGAATTTCCAAAGGAAACCCAATTACATTTAAACTTGATAAAGAATATTCAAAGAAAATACTTAAAAGTCAATGAAAATACAACAGTATGCGAAATACATTATTTACTTCAATCAATACACAGATGCTAATTTGGAATATGAATCCTTATTCCTCGAATTTTAATTATCCTGAGTGTAATTAGTAATCAACAAGTTAATATCCTGTTGTAATTATGAAATTTGCTTTGCAAGTTATTATTCCTTGCAGGTATATTCACTGTCAAGATGTCATTTTCCTTTACACCATTCTTCTGTGCTACAAAAGTGGAAACATATTTATATGTACTTAAACGAATTGTACAATCAAAACGAAATATCTACAGATTGCTCATTATTGCTTAACCCTAGAACGTACAAAAATAAAATATACATCTGCATACAACAAGGTCAATTTACCTCATAATGGTTAACAAAGCATCTTTATCATAATTGGCTTATGATTTGGTAGAATAACTATTTTTATGGACATTGAAGTTATATTTATTGATATCAATTAGACCTAACCGAGATAGAAAGCCAATAAAATCTATATTATGAATTCATAATATATCAACCCAAATAAGTTTAATGAAAGTTGTATAAGTATATCTCAATGATTTCAATCCATTATTTCAATTAATCTTATGATAATAGTTTAACCTGATTAGTAAAGTTTTCTTGTTTTATTAGTAGCTGAATTATTCATGTTGTCACAATTCTCTTTAAATAAACATTCCATATTTTGAGTATTAGGCATATAATATAAGCACACTATATCATTATAAATAATACTATTACTACTAATGTACTATATCATGACAATTTTTATACTTCAGATAAAAATATTGGTTGACAGTCAGTACATTTCTACATCCCTTGCTTTGTAAAGTAATATTTTATGTTATATTTGGTATTACATTTTTTAACATTATGGTTTACATACAAGAAAAATCACTGCTTCCCAAAATGAACGTCGTTTTCATCACAAAAACTAGTCATTATTTTGTATGGAGAAGCAGATGCACAATCTCAAATCAGCAGTATCACAAACCCACTTCGTCTTATTGCGCCTAGAAGTAACACAAAATTGACAATTGCTTCTTTTGTGCGGGAAGTCTGAAGCAGGACGACACATTATTTTATGTCAAAATCCAATGAGTGAATGATTTCAGTATGGAATAGTATAGATGAGGAATAGAACAATATCTTTGCTTAGTCATAATTGTGTCTAATAGAATCACATGATCAGTCAAGATCACATGCTATGTTGTGACTTATGAGGTTTTTTTATCAGCAAGGCAACGACATTTTAGACTGATTAATTGAAAACAATTTCAGAATACAGACAATCTTTATTGCTTCTACAGTGTCATATTTATCATTGACACTTCATTCTATATTAAATTTCCATTTGCGTGCAGTAAGTCTACACCTTCAAAATTACACTTCAATGTTGATTTTCTAATGAGGTCAATTGACCTCAGTACTTAAATGTAGTTATCCTATTATCTCAACAATTGAAAATCAGTCTCTCACAAAATTTTTTGATCAGGGGAAATGATTAAAGTCAAGGAGTTTGGCATAAATCCTGGGTCAATGCAAACAATTGAAAATAGAAATGAGGTCAATTGACATCATTGTACATTCTAGGGTTAATAAAGTACACATCTGAATTTCGTTATGTTGGTATAGCAAAAATTGGATGAATGTTCAAAACAGTTCTGTACTTTATGATAACGAAAGAATGATAAGCTATAACTTTACATTTTAAAAATGAACAATCACAATCACCTACTTCATTTTGCTGATTATTTAATGTTTTGTTTAGAATAATGAATAACAAAAACCCCGTGAACACTGTCAATTTGCATAGATGTATATTCCATGATGGTAAAATAGATTGCTTGAAATTTCGCTGAGAATTTACAGAATGGCTTATGGAATGAAGTTATACAAGAATCATTGGATCTGCTTAAAAATCGCTTTAGTCATTTACGGCAAAAATGTGGAGGAAGATTATTAATGTCTTTGTATGATTTGCTAAAAGTTTAAAAAATCTTAAAATTTTAAGGAACTTTCTATGCAAGGAACAAGAAAATTCATTTAAAGAAATCTCATAAAACCCTTTAACATTTGCATTGATTTTGATAATTATATATCGGATTACATTAATGTCACAACATACATTTCCAGGTAAATTGCTAAAAAAAACGCTCAGAAAAATTCTGGCTCAAAATATGTCACTTTCTTGTCACATGGAGGGAGGACTCTCATATCCAAGTGATGTTTTGGTTAAATATGCAAAAACTGCAACTTTATTGTGGAACGCAATATTTTACATTGCATTCATCATTTGATTGGTAAAAAATACTTCTCGAAGATTTCAAGTTTTGGTGTGCAAATCATTATAATACTCTTAATAATCTACCGAAGTCACAAATCAAAAAATTTAACAAGGCCCTAAATGCAATTAAACAACCAAAAAGAAAATAGTTCAGCGTACTTTACTTTGTATTTTCTTTGTTTATTTCTTCAATATTTACAAAATACATTTTTAAATACATTTCAAATATATTACGTGTAGCATACTATACTTATTGTGAATTTCTAAACCAACGTTGCAAACTGCCAATACAACTCGACCCCCCTTTTGAATTAGTATCGTGGGCTGGGTGCCAAAATGTTACAAATCACAAAATCTAAAAATTGCTTATTTTTACTCAGATTATAATGATATTGCATAAGATAAAATTTAAAAATGTCTTTGTGGCATTCTAGGCCACAAGATTTCTAATTCCATTATGTAGCAAACAAACAAAATTTCAATTTCGCTGTTTGCAATAATGTTACTAACCATCTTTGTTACATTGTTGCACCCAATGATAACAATATCAATAAGCTAGAAGACAGACAAGTTACATCAATGATATACTAAGTTGGTTGAAAATGATTGTTTTCATTTCTTTTTGCACTGATTCCTAATTACTTACATTGTAGTGATGACATAACGCATATCTTTGTGCCATGTACCATGTGACCTTCACCAATTTGGAGAGAATTTTGAAACAAAGTAGATATTAGTGTATAACTGAAGCAAGCCAGTTACAAGTTCTCAATTATCACTAACATGGGTAATGAAAAGTTTTCTCTCTGCAACTCTCAAAGTGTAATTGATGCTTATGACAATATTCAAACTGGTAAGTACCACATTAGAATTAAGATTTTTCAATTAATGCAGCTAAATTTAACTAATGTTTATACTGTACATTTCTATAACTTTTTACATTCGGTGCTTAATAAATTAAACATAAGAGAAGCTCAAACTGTATGCACTTGCTTACTATCCACTGCCAGTAGAGAAACTTACTGAGACATATAATAATCTGCAGTACATAATTTATAAAGTGCTTATCAACTGTTTTAGATGGTGATCATTCGTCAAGTAATGATGAAGCTGATGATTCCCATAAAGAAATGGGAAACAGATTAAAAACAGGTGCCAGTGCAAGGCTGTCAACAAGAACAGATGCCTCGAGATTAAAGATGAACAGCGAGTTGCCATTTTTAACACATTCTGGGGATGTAAGAGTTCAAGAGCTCGACAAACTTTATATCGCAATGCACAGTTCTAGGAAAAAACAGAGTTATACTCTAAGCAAGATCAAGAATGTAGTGCGCTGAAGGCATACACAACAAGAAAATAAAAACAAGTCAAGTTTTACGGCAGCGAGGACAGTCACAGGAGATGAAATAGGAGCAAATGGAAGAGTAGGCGAAGTTGGAGAAGGGCTCAGCAAAGAGGAAAGCCATCAAAGATTTCTTGAAGCTCGGTGGCGGGGAAAAGAAATCAATCGCTGTTGGAGGGTTGCGAGTCAAGATGTAATTAGCAACAGTACAAGCACGATTGAAAAACGAGTGAAGAGTGAGATGTTTCTTTGTACGACGAATGGAGGTGACAACATCATCAGAGCGAGTGCAGCACGAAATTAGAGAACTTAATGAAATCAAAAGGATCAAGATCCAATTTGCGAGTCAGTAGTCGATTGAACAGAAGGAGATCACAGGCATGGAAGTAGTGACAGCGGGAGAGTGGAGAATTTAAGCAGAGCGTCTTTATAGTCCAAAGAGGAAATCCATTGGAAAGCGCGTTTCTGGAAACGTTCCATGGAGTGGAACAAAGCACGAGAAGGCCACCAACAAGGAGACGCGTAGAGAAGAATGGCGCGAGGAATGGACTTGAACAAAGAGAGTTTATTGGCTTCCATATTCCTAGTAATGATGTTTGCAATGACTGTGACATGTTTAACAAGAAAGAGAAAGCGGGAACATTAACAGCTGAGGACACTACGAAACAACAAGCTCATCTTAGGCGCAATTTCTTGCAGAGGAGGAAAAGGCAAGAGATAAAGCAAGTGCCGATGATTTAGCAGTCACCTTCAACCTCCAGCAGGTTCTAACTTGCCAAAGAATGTTTGTTGGGGCGTCATATTACAAGAGAAAGTCAATGTTTATAACTTAACTTTCTATGAGCTCCAACTACCAATGACTATTGCTTTACGTGGATGAGGCAGATGCTGTCCGTGGTTCTAATGAAATAACTTCTTGCTTGTTTAAGTATCTTCAGCTTTTAGATGATGGTCGCAACAATCATGTGATATTGTACAGCGACACAGCTTTAGGCCAAAATCGTAATCAGTGTATTTGTACAGCAATTCTCTCATTTCTAACTAACTCAAAATTTATCAAAAAAGTTGAGCAGGAATATTTTGAGTGGCCATAGCCATATGGAATGCGATAGCATGCATTCCGCAATCCAAGGTGTGTTTGAAAAGCTAGAAGTAGATTTACCAAGTGAGTATCATGGCATGATGAAAAAGGCTAGAATGAAGAGTGGCAGCACACCATACCATGTGATAGAAGTTACCACCAACGATATAAAATCATACACAAATTTATCAAAAGAAGTTATGAAGGCTGACCCTTTCAAAGGTATCATATCAGTGCACCATATCGTCTACGAAAAAGCATTGGGAGACAAAGATCGCTTGTGAATGTCCCTGCAGCGTACAACAGTCCACCTGGTATAGAAATAGAAAAAAGAGATATTTGTCATTGGTTGAACTAATGACAAGTAAAACAATGAGGAAACTATTTTATGACATCTTACCAATAAAATTAACAACGGAGTAAATGTTTCATAATTACTGACTGTTAATTAAATTACTCCATTGTTAATGTGGCACTGTGCTTGTACAATCCTGTACCGTTCCATTTAAGTAATATAATATAATTATTTTAAAGCACACAGCCAATCTTATTGTTATAGTATACAAAAGCAACTGAACTTATTTGGGTGCGAAATTGTAACAAATACAATTTGTAACATTGTGGCACCCAATAATGTAATATCAGTAATGTTACATATGACATAACCTGAAATTTACACAGAGAGACAAATCATGATTTTGACTTATAAATCTTGAAGTGGGAAACCTGTTTGTGCTGACTAATCTTATTGGGTTTGCAAATTTGATTCAATAAATAATTTCAAACATTAAATGCTAATTTTTTGTTTCAACCAATAATCATTCGTAACACTTTGGCACCCAGCCCACGATATATCAAATATCACATTTATAGTGAGGCATATATCACAATAATAAAAACTTTTGAAAAAACCTATTTTTGAACAATTGTTTTGGCATAGCTTAACATTGCTAATTCTGCCTAAATATTTCTGTAACCAAATTATACTTAAAAATTGCCGATTTTAAAAAGGTATCCTTTCTGAGCTTTAAACTACACTAGTGAAAAGCTGTATATATATACATATACATACATATTACTCACCTGTACAATGTTACCTTTATATTCAAAACCGTCAGTTGTAGTATAGGATTTTTTTCTTCTACAACTGACTGATATATTTAAAAAGCGTACAACAATTGATTGATTTTTAAAATTTTTTTTTGATTAAAATTAATTTCAATGAAATTAGAATAAACTTACAAACTGTTTTTAATAAAGAAACTGAAAAAAATATGAAGAAATGAGTAAATTCAAATCCGTCAGTTGTACTATGGGATTTTTGGAAAATCCATCACCTGTACACCCCACCCCGGATTCCCATAATACAACTGACGAATATATTTACGTACAAGATGCTTAAAAAGCGCACATAGCAACATATCAAGGATCACATATGAAAAAAATGAGTGGATTTCTACAGAAAAAATTGCTGTGACATTGCTTTGTTGTGAATGCCTATATTTCTGAACATAAGTTTCATTTTCTATTTGATAATAAGTTGTTAAAAATTAATTAGCGTAAATGGCGCTTTCAAATTGGCAATCAAGTTTTGCATAATTTTCGATGTCCAACTGACTCGTTAGTAAGTTATTTGCAGATTTAATGTGTTAACGCTGCATCCTTTATTGCTTAGTTGTCAATAATTGATACCACCAGAAATAATTAATTTTTTTTATATTAGCCAGAAATCTCAAAACTTGCGAATGACGGTAATGATTTACTTGTTTATCATTTATGGATAGTTCAAAAAATCGCTAGATTTCTATTTCTGATTTAAAAGTCGCTCTCTCCCTTAGCATAAAATGGGGCGGAGGCACTACCCGACTTCTCACTGCATTCACGAGGAGGCAACAAGGTGCTGTTTTGTTATAATATAATCACTGCAACTCATTTCTAGAGAATATAAAATGCCTTTTCTGTTTGCTGCACATGATAGAATATAATTTCTGTGGTCAATAGAAAGTTTACATAAATCTCTACTTGAAAGTAGATATATCTGGAAATTGCCACACATTTCGAGCAGTGTATTACGCCCTTAATTTAATAACATCATCATTGACTGGTTAATGCCATAACTATATAGCAAATTACAAACAAAGCTGCTTGTTTTTATATTTTTATAGTGTCTGCCTTCAGCGACTAAATATAGCCATTCTTTATTAGTAGTATTATACTGTTTTTTCATATTGCGAAAGCAGTTTAGTATTACACTACTAATCCTAAAAGCGTAGAAAAAATTTGAGATTCGACCGGCGAGCCTAATCGACTCGAATTTTAAAAAACTGACCACCGTCTCACCCCTATCCAAACTAAAAATATCCCTACTATGCACTAACTTACGTAAGTCAAATTTCCATCTCTTGCCAAAATCCAAAATACAGTTTTCAAGCATATTCGCTACACAGCTTTTGACAAAAAGACAAATAATGTAACATCGTCAAGGTGAAAACTAATTTTCGACCAAACTTTGCTGATAGAAGTTGATAGAGCTTACGTCTAAGATTTTTGTTTTGAACAAACTTAATGACCTGATTCGTTGCGAGGGTAATACTTTGGAAGAAATTATCAAAGTTTGCCTTGAATATTTTTTGAAAAAATAATCCATATAAAAGACACCGCCTTTTGTATTTAGGGTGATAAAATATTACTCTGTATCAACTTTTTACATCCATTCTCATAAAAAATAATCAACGACAAAAAACATTTATTGAACCATTTGCATGATCTTATGTGAGAAGTCAATGAAATTTTACTGAAAATTATACAGTACTTAATAAAACGTTCATTATGACTCTTTTTTTGATGAATATGCATCGACATAAAATGTTGAGAAATCTACAAAAACATCTAACAAAATTATAAGCAAGTATAAAAGTAATGCCTACCAAAAATTGCATGACAAATTTCACTACCAACTTATGACAAAAAACTAAATTTTGAAGTTCAATGATGTGATAAACAGGTGATTCACATAAAAAATCATCAAATTGTTAAAAAAACTTACATGAATTTCAATGACTCATATGTATCCACAACCTAAAATATTACATTCAATGTCTAAATATTAAACAAAAGTGAAACTTATAATATATTGCATTCCTAATTTTAAAATTCTGATTTAAATAGTTTACTTAAATAGTTTTGTTATGAACGAATGCTAGTTTTGAATTTCCAGTACATTCAAATATCTGAAAACTTTTTTCACATAGAAACGTGAAAATCATTTTTTAACTCGTTAAATTGCGCAATAGGTAAGACTTCATGTAAAATGTGTAAGTTACTTGAGTGGCGCATTCCAAAATATCCAAAATGGAATTAGAAATGAACACATCTGAAATCGTTTGTATTTAAGATTTCATGTAAAATCTGTAAAGTGACACATTCCACAATGCCTTAAATGAAAATTGAACGAAAGTGATTATTTCACTTAAGAAATTAAACTTATTGCAATAAAGGAAACTGACTAATATTGATATGTAATTACCATGAAATAACATCCATTTCCAGCAAACGTTTTGAGAAATGTTATTGAGCAAACAGTTTATGATGTTGGCAAGATTTCATTGATGATTGTCACAAACGAATCCAAGTCCACACTGTGCAAGTAGGGTTTTACGTCGAAAAGATAATCCGCAATTTTAATGAAAATACGCTTTAAACTGATCATTGGTCTATTAAATAGGTAATATTTTTGGAAACTTCTAAAATCAATTCTACACAATTTCAATGACAACACCAGAGTATTGTCAATATTTCAAACTATGTGAATGAGAATGAATAAAATAATTGGACATAAATTGGCAACTCATAGGTTTTAAATTAAAACTTTGTCGAAAGATTAAAGAATTCCTTCAATTTTGATTTGAAATAAGTTATTGTGTGCCCAAATATCAATTCCAATGTCCCTTATAAAATAAATGACATCACAATATTCGCATCAATCTATAGCTAAAATATCTGAATTTTTTTCGAATATTTCCATTTTGTCTATCCAAATGATTTAAATTGTTCTATGCAGCAGCCTTCATGTGCATTTCTTGAATTTTATATCATTCACTTCGGAGATAATCTTCATTGACGTGACACCACATACACACAGCCTATGAACAATTGGTTTAAATTTTTTCAAATCTTGACTCCCCATTTAAAATCACCTAGTAATGTAATAGTAAAGTACTAATTATGGGCTTTACCTGTTAAAAATTCCAATAAGCGCTTAAAGCTTCTTCATGAACAAAATAAGGGAAACAGTGTGAGTCATTTTTATCGTATGTATATCACGATGTTTCATTGTTTTTAAAAGTATAATATTCCAAGATCAATTCGTTGTCCAATGAAGTTTTGAGTGTACTGTCAATTTTGAATGTTGCAAAACCTCATAAATTCTTAATATATATAGGACCGTTATCATTAAATTTTAAAAGAATGTTAATAATTCGTGATTTCTACAACTCCAAATTGAGATCAAATATTTCTAACATCGAAATAGTGAGATACGGTCAATAATTTTAAAATATTCAAATACAGCATTTTTCGCAGGGCAACAACAGATATTTTACGCTGCTTTAATGTAGGCAACAAAACATACCAACCATTATTTGTTCGTTAACAAGGTTATTCAATATTCTTTCACTACTTTCGGAAAATGCAATTAAAAATATGAAGAAAGGGAAGTGAAGAAATCTGCAAAGCTATTGCAATTGAAATTTTTTTTTAAATGCTTCACTAATTAGAAAGTACTTACCGTAAATCCGTGAGATTTATGAATAATCATGGAAGTCAATTTGAGCAAAACTGGACTGCATCATAATTCCAATTTGCTCCGGCATATAATAAACATTCTTTTTTGCAAGTAATCGGTTTGAAAGGAAATCTATTCACAACAATGATCATAATCCAAGTTGCTTAAATATCTGAATTCTTAACATTTTCATTTCATGATCTCAATAGTTAAAAAGTTTAATAACCAGAAAACTGGGAGCAACCCAAAGGAGAAACAAGGAAAAATACTATAAAGGCAAAATATTTATGTTAACTTAGTAATGAAAAAGCGGAAAGTTCTGTTTTACTAATGACTTAAACGCAACAAATTATTTATGAAAAATAATGAAAATATGAAGTGAACACATTGTCTGGTACTCAAAACATCATGAAAATATTTTACATTCTCTTATCATGAGCGGCAACAGTTGAAACCGACAAGTAAAGGGAATCAAGAAGAAAATGTTGAAGTTATGCACTAATCGCTAATGTACAAACTACAACAAATGTATATTTTCGGGCATTTCGTCATATACAAGCATGTTTATTCATTACATTTTGATCACAAAATTTGAGTTTAGAGTATTGAACAGAAGTACAAAAAAGCTAGTGGACATGCACAAAATACTTACTTATAAAGCTTTTTGTTGAGATGTTTAGTCGATGTCATGAAATTTAAATGTGTGAAATTTTAACCTTAAAAATGGTTGTTTAGCAGTTTTAAAATTCATCTTAAATATAGTTTGAAGACAACATACTAAAGCATAAGCACCTCATATATTACAAATGGATAAAAAAACCTGACGGGATTCTTTCATTATATAGAACAGCTAAATTCTTCCTCTCTAGGTGAACAGCATTTCTTGATGTTAGGATTACAAAATGTAAAGATTTTTCAAGGTAGAATTTGTTAAAATGTTGGATATTGTTTCAAAACTCTTTTAATTTCAAAATGCGCTAAATATCCAATATTCCTTCTTTTATATTTTACGAAATTTGAAAGTTGACAAATTATAGAAACATGTATTAGACTAACAACCAAGAGAAATTAAATACAAATATTTCACGGCAATCTAGTAGTCAGTTAACTAGCTTAAGTTGAATCCAGCAAATCCATACATAAAAAAGACGCCAACGAATCTTCATCTAAGTCCAACGGGATGAGCGTTCTAGATAGCATTAAATAAAAATAACATAGAGCAATTTACCCAAATTAGAAGGCGGGTATCTAATAAATGGCATACTTTAAATTCAATTTGCTAAGCTGATGTTTATATATTCTCAAACTACAGATTATAAAAGCAATATAATACAGTAATTTCGCATTTCCTTGACAATTATGAATCAAGCGAAATGTAGGGAATTTTCGATTTTTAATCTTATTTTATATTCTTACTAAAACGTAAAAAATTTAATGTAACCCCAAAAGACCAAATATCTTCTAAAATAATGAATATTGGCTGCTTAGCTTTGCGAACAATTGCTATTGCAATTTAAAACGGCCTTTTATTCGAAGTAGAGTGCGCATAAGTTGTATATCAATTGTCGATAGATTCCGTTTGGTTGCAATTACCTGAAAATTGCTTAAAACAGCGGGCTTACATTTTCATACTAATGGAACTTCCAGTGATTTAGAAATACATTCCGCCAGGTAAATCACAAATATATTTTTTAAATCAGAGTGGATGGAACGCCTTGAATTATAGAGCCCATTATGTCCGTTCGTAAAAATTACAATGCTTTGTACAGGTACATTTCATTTCACAAATGTACTTCATAGACATGAAACCAATGCCATGGTGCGATTGCATTCTTCACAGAACAGAACTTTGATAAAATATGATTTGGCCATAATAAAACTACTACAACCCACAATATTGATGAATTGCACATTTGCTGCAATTAGAAGACTGGATATAAATATATGGTACCTCAATATGCCGGCGTTTATAACGACTATTAAGAACTGTGGAAAAATGAAATGCACAAAAAACATTTACTTTTCAGAAAAAGCATCATTGAGATTTTAAAAATAAAACATTTAAATACATATCAATGATAAAAACTATTATAAATAACTAACCTTTACCTCCATAAATGTCTTGTGGAGCGCCACCATAGCTGGATTTTGGAGGACCACTATAGCTACGATACTCAGAGCTACCACTATAACCAGTACCATAATCTAAGTTAAAATCAATATTTAAAAATAGCATATAAAAACTTACTTGAAGAGTAGGGATCCGAAATATCACTAAGAATTGGATTAGACCCTCTTAGACGATCGCTGCTGGAAGCAGAATAGCCTTTAGTGGAAGGATAAGATGTCTCATATTGATCACGAGGCGGATAGCCATTGAAATCACTCGGCATGTCGTAAGGATCAGAATAGCCATAAGGTCTGTCAGAACGGTAACCTGAGGATTCAGGACGATAGCGGCTTTCACTTGAATCAGATGATCTGTGGAATCCCCTAGAATCTCCAGCATCACGAGAATCTCGAAAACTACCTCTTCCTCCACGATAACTTGAATCTCTATCTCGGCCACGGAATCCAAATTCCCTACTATTGGAATCGCGTCCACGGAATCCACCACGGCCTCTATCATCGCGGCTATTGAAACCACCACGATCGTCACGGCCACCAAAACTACTGCGAGAATCGCGC
>CABFPE010000120.1:268928-285101 GCA_900660155.1 Hofstenia miamia | reverse complement strand
TATATATATATATATATATATATATATATTGATATGTACAAAACCTAGCAATTATATATTGAAACTATTTCAAAATTCTGGGAAAATTTGCATGAAAATGATGAGCAACTTTTATTTTATGCCTCAAATACATTCTTACTAACCCATAAATAGTTTGAAGCATTCATCAGTTATTTTTTTTATAATAAAAATTTTTCAAAATGTGGGCCCCCAGATCAGCAATTTTGGGTTAAAATGAAAAATATAGAAAGCTCCAATTGAAATTTCAATTATTTAATTCATATTACATGCAAATTGTGCATGGGTTTGTATCAAACTTTTTAAAATTTGGCACATTAAATTTTGAACCTCTAGTGAGTACTCTCAACAAATTTCAGCTTTATCGGATGCCTAGACAGGCCCCAACTTGAATCGCGCGCTTGGTACTATGGAATTTCAGTTCCAGAACGCACTGTTTACACCTATTTCCCATAGATTACAGCGCCCGATATATGTGTGTGCATACATAGGTCAGTCCATTCTCAATTTAACCAACACCTTGGAACATTTGTAAAATTTATTTTCACAACCGTTAAAGTTTTTGGTATCCCCCACACCCTCACTCACTTTCTGGATCACCTGAAGGTGTGCCCCCCAAAGCTTTGAGGGGGGCATATCTTCAGGTGGAAAATCTTAGGAGCGGGGGGAACATCTTCAGTTGGAAAATTGTAGGAAAAACTAAATGTCTTTTATTTTACCCTAACCTTATTTATTTGCTTCAACAGTAAAAGGGTTAGGTTATCTTCAATTGGAAAAAGTTGGGGGGAATATCTTCAGGTGGAAAATCTTGGGGGTGAATATCTTCAGGTGGAAAAAGTGTGGGGGCATATCTTCAGGTGATCCCAATGTTTTGCAAAAATAAGCGAACGTATCAACAATTAACCGTTACTCTAACCTAATCACAACTTAATTTGTAAGATAAATTTTACACTACCCTAATCGTAACTTGAACCATAAATTGAGATTATATTATGTTCTTCACCATAACAGAGCAGACAAAGAAAATATTTATTTCAAATTATATAAACAGAGCGAAGCACTTTCAAGAAGGCGTTGAAACAAAGTAACTACGTGAAAAACGCAAAAGCATCAATTTTTTGCTAATTATTTGGAGAGAAATATATATTTAACATTTCACAATATTGCAAGCAACATTAAGCGTTAACAAAATCGATTGTCAAAACAAATATTTATTTAATATATCACACGCGGATAAAGCGAAAAATGCTCCGATTTTTGGAAAATGGATGAAGTATAAGGTTTGCTGCCCGTAATAATTAAGCGAAAATATAATTTATTCATCATGCTCACCATTTTTTTAACGCAAACTATATAAACAATGAATAGGAATTCCAAAAATAATCCGTATTTCAATAAAATTATTAAAATTGTTTCGAAATAATTCCATGTAAATAAAAATTTTATATAATTTAGAAATAAGATAAGAAAATCAGAAATGTCTGCTGAAAAATATATTTTTTTAAATTTGATTAAAATGATTGCTACATCAACATGTTCAAAAACCATTAACTCAATGAAAGCCAAATTCTTTCCTGATTGCACATAAAAGGAGGCAGTGTGGACAATATACAATAACAAATATTCAAACAAATATTTGAATTTGAACTGAAATTTATTTGTACTTGCACTGAATCAAACAACTAAGTGTTTGCAACAAATCATAAGAGAAGAATATTTTATGTTGGCTAAATATTTTCATGTAGTTTTCTTCAAATTGTTGTATAGTTTTGGGCCTACTTGAACACTATCTGTAGTTCTTGTAATTGGCAGAAAAGTATTCAGTATGATTAATTAATTTGCAATAAAATGATGTATTGAAATTTGAAACAATTAATATGTTTGATCTAGATTCCCTAATTTACTACTTGAGCTAAACTTGCATATAATTAGGATACAATTAATTGCAAATAATTCTGTAAAGGATGTAGCCTTTTAATTAATAACTTAGGTGTAGCCTGAATCATAACTAAGATGACTGGACACCCTTTGTCAACTTGCAACATTTGGCTGAAAATTCTATTTACAACTGATAATGAACAAATAATTGATAAAATGATAACTGCTTATCACCAGTACAAGAAATATTTGGAAAATCTAAGAGTGTGACGTGAATAAGAAGAAAATAAGGACATCAAACTTGTTCAAAAAATTTAGAAGACTATTCATAGATACAGAAACTTAAACAGGTTTGAAAGTTCACTTGAAAATATTGAAACAAATCAATCATTTCATGTCATATGAAGATTTCTGTCAAAAGTAAGTACACAAATTCAAAAAATATTGTTGATCATAGTGAAGGATGCCTTACTGACAATGAAGATGACACTAAAATTAAAATTCACAAATTTTTTGCAATCTCCTTAAGGCATGGAGAGCACTCCAACTTAATGAACTTCATTGAACATACTGATCAGGCACTGAAAATATGAATTTTCACCACACCAGCACTCAGTAAAATCATGTAAACAATAACAAAAATTGAAGATCAACTACTCCCACACCCAAAATCCTTAAGTTACTTGTGAATCTCTTCTGGATGTACAACAAAGAAACAACCTTCCAAATGTACTTCCTAAGACATAAAATCATTTTTATCTACAGATTCTGAGTACTGGCAAAGCTGTAGGAGCAGGACACTATGTAAAAATAACAAGTCACAAGCTCATAAACAATGCATACAAAGAATGAGTAGATTGAGATTAAAAGACATTTTGAATAAAGCATATTTAACAAATCACAGCCCTTACATGGCATCTACTGAGGTGGAAAAGAGCACTTGAACAGATTTTAAGCTATTACAAAATATGAGATATTGTAGAGTCACTCAGAGCTCCTATCTTGATTTGTTTTTATTTTGATTATCTGGCACTCTAATTTAGTGTTACATCATGATGACATTGTAGAGTCACTCAGGGAAATGTGAAATTTTATTGTGCTTTTATTTTGACTTTTGTAATGGCGTCACCATGAGGTAAATTTAGTAATTTCAATCTTAGCTTAGAAATATTAGCTTCATGTCCCCTTGATGGTGCTGATTGTTATTGCTCAAATTCAATTTGAGAGGGAAACAAAATAGCTGACATGATTAACTTACATTAAGTGATTGATTGTAAACAAAGGCAGATAACAATCTCATTTTTTGAATAAAACTTAGAAAACATGTAGACAAAGTTCAATAAAGTTTATCCTAACCTCAACTACTGTTTTACCCCTGTATTTATCTTTATTATTTTTTGATATGAAAATAATTGTGTAAGTAAGGCAACAGTTTGGGAGTGCTTTCTCAAAGTATGGGCAACACTTAGCTCTGGATGTAGAATGTACCACTTCTTGTCCACGTATCTCCAATCACCAGATCGAACACCTACAGCAGAAGGGACTACGCGGTAAGTTCTGGGACACAATCAAAGATGCTTGCATAAATTATCCCGTCACTATAGGGACGGCCACTCTAGCCGCCCAATCTAGTTTCAGCAAGTTGGAGAGAAAGATCAAGACCTCCAATCTCTTGTGCATCCCCCCGCCTACAGTGGAAATGCCACTGATTCAACCAAAGTGGAAGGTCCAGAAGCTGAAGAAGAAGATTGCCGGCCACCTATCCGACAAGATAAACTTCATCAACAGCAAATCTGAAGCGACGAAGGCCAGCTGAACTTGTGAGTACAAAAACCTACGTGAAAAGCTTATAGCAGGAGGAAATGCTGAGCGCATGTTCATTGACGGGAAACTGACAATCACTGACATTTTCATGCGCGGACTCCCCATTCACCAACAACTGGAAATGATACAAGAAAGACTATCCGCCCTACAGCCTCGAGTCCTTATTCTCTTTCAGGCAGCCAGAGATCTCATGTGGATAAACAACATCGAAACGATAACCTGTTACTACGACGTCACAAAGCAGATAGAGATAATCACGATGATTTGAGCTAATGTTTCAGATCCGGAAGAGATGACGCTAAGCCAAGTCCAGGAATACTGCTCGCTGTTCGTAGACCACGCCACCACCATGGGATCCCTCTGCCAAGTTTTTCTGCACTTTTATCCGGACACTGAGATAAGTGCCGACGATGCTCACACTTCTGATACAGATGCTACAATGACGCTTATGATTGCGCTGAAAGGCCTGAGGCTCTACGAACAATTTTACAATACTTTCACTAGGCGGCTAAACAACCTCCGAAGAAATTGCCCGGTCAGTGATCAGATGCCCAACATAAAGTTCCTCTGATTAAAGGACGAGGTGTTCATGCAGAGGGAGGTACTAATGCAGCTAACTCGCGAATCTAGTTACTCAGAGGTCATGACATGGGACGATGAGCTCGCAGCAAAGATGATCGTAGCTACTCAAAGCATCGTTTCCGGGCCGGCCCTCCAGTTATTAGCCAAAAATTAATTTGAGCAAGGGGGGCGTGTAGAGTTGCTCGGGGATTTGGTGCCTTTATATCTTTTATTTTACATTTATTGTATTATGACGTCACCGTGACGTTTTTCAATCATTTTCGATATTAGTTTGTTGCTATTAATTTGATGTCCCCTCACTGGTGCTTTATTTTGCTCAAATTGAATTTTACGAGGGAATTATTATTGATCATGTTAAACTACCTTGCTATCTGAAATACTTGTAAACAAAGGCAGGTAATACTGAATCTTTGTATATAAACTGAGACAACTGTAGCGAATGTTCAATAGACTTTGTCTACTCTTAACTGCCGTCTTTACCATTGTATTTTTTATTTATTTATTATTTTAAATGAAACTTATTGCTTAAGACCAGCGACAATTCGGGAGTGCTTTCACTAGCACAGGGCGACACGTTGCTTCTGGGGGTCTTTCGATTACCCAGTCCGAATTGTGGTTCATTAAGTTATGTATATGGTTACGCATAAGGAAATAATAAATCTCTCGTTCGTATTTCAACACGTACATGCACTTATACAATCTAACACTGTGATGATACCATGCTGTTGGCTAGCATGAATATCTGGCAATTACACATTATTTAATAGTGAGCTGAGAGATAACAATGAAAATGAGTTTGTACTTTTGAAGTGAGATAGAAATTAAGCAAGTGAGACAGATAGGGTAGCACCAGTCAATAGGTTAAGCACTTTACTCCTGGATGTTCTGCTTCGGCTGGAAGCCATAGGAATTGGTCATCTTGGTTGTTACCTAAAGTAGTTTTGTTACTTGGATGAATTACCAATGTTACATCTATATGTTATAAGTTCTATGTTAATCTATTTCTTGGAATCGTGGCTGTATCAAAAACGCTAATTAAACCTTCTGCAGAGTCAATTAAGTTTCTAGTTAAATTTCCCTACCAACCACTGATTCTACATGGCGACCATGACAGGACGCTGACATGATAACTGTTTAATCTTGTTGTTTTCTTTCAATGGTTTGGTTGTGAGTTGGTTTTCGTTTTGGGTGCATATTAGCCTTGAGACTTCAGAGAAAGTCACCTCTTGATGTATTCATTAACTCCCTCACCCTTGAAGGATGGCGACAAAGCTTTTGCGTTTTCTTATTTGGCTGATGTCAACTGTTAAATTTGTTTTACTTGTTATTAGTGCTTCTTATGTTGGATTTATTACCAAGTACTGCTGTATGCATTTCTCCCCTCTTTGGTCTGCTAATCACAGTTACCCCTTGTAAGTACTTCTCGTTCTTGTTTGAGTGGGAGTGCTCCCATTGTCAGTTCTATGAATTGTTGTTTTGCTCAATGGATTCTAGTTCNGTGACAATTCGGGAGTGCTTTCATTAGCACGGTGCAACAAGTTGCTTCTGGGGGTCTTTCAATTATAATTCCCTTGTAAAATTCAATTTGAGCAAAATAAAGCACCAGTGAGGGGACATCAAATTAATAGCAACAAACTAATATCAAAAATGATTGAAAAACGTCACGGTGACGTCATAATACAATAAATATAAAATAAAAGATATAAAGGCACCAAATCCCCAAGCGACTCTACACTAGAGATCTTTCAGATTATCCAGCCTAAATTGTGGACCACTTAGGTTATGGATATGGTTATGCATAGGGAAATAATAAACCTCTCATTCAGTGTTCAACATGTACATGCACTCATAATTTATAACACTGTGATGATACTAGGCCATTGGTTAGCATGAATGTCTATTTGTGAATGAGATAGAAATTAAAAAGTGACACAAATAGGGTAGCACCACTCACTCAAGTTAAGGCCAAGATTCTACATGGCCACCATAACAGGACTCCTGGCATGATCTTGAACAATTGTTCCCCTGTCAATGGTCATGTGATGTTCTTAACTTGGTGTGTTTGTTATTACTCAAATAAGTTCTGTTTTGCATTTGTGCTTGTACCTCTTTGGATTTATTACCCAATGCCACTGTATTCCCCTTTTTGGACTGTTGATTCTTGGTCTCTATGATCTGTGTGCTGTTTGTTAGTAGTTGGGGAACTGCTCCCAACTGTCAATTTATTCATTACTTGGAAGTTATTGCTTTGTTCTTGTTTTCTTTTGGATTCAAGTTGTACTGTTATTTATTCTCCTCATTTTGGGACCCCTTCATCTCAGAGTGTCCCCTGTACAAGTGGTGGTAACCTGGAAGTTACCCCTTGTATGTTGGATCTTTACTTGATTTATCTCCATCTAATTCACCTATGCAAGTTGTCCAGAGGATTGACCAAACTGCCTCAACTGTTCCCTACAGTGATGCCAGCCATGCTAGCACCAGTCTACCCCACATTTTGATGCTCAGCAAATGGAAATCAAACATCTGAAAGATGCCTTGTCCCAGCAAGTGTCAATGCAGATGGAAAGTGAATGCCATGTTGAGTCCCTTGAAGCAGAACTCAATACTCAACATGTTGCTTATCAAAGAATGGAAAGGCAGATCTTGGAGTCCACATTTGCATTAGAGCTGCAGATAAAGGAATTGAAAAATGCCATTACCAGTCAAGATGAGGTGCAGTCACCCAAATGTCAGGTTGATGAGTATGTCACTCATATTGCACTAGATGAAGCTTTAGAAGATATGGCTGAGCAAATTACTAATCAGTTTGCATGAATGGTCCAAGCTTGAATTGTGAATCATCCCAGAAATGTGACAACAGCACCTCCAAATTCCACTGCTTTATGCACACCCTCTGCTAACTGTCATCCAAAATTTACAAAGTCTGCCCTGACGCATGTGTCTACCCTGGCTACTGTAGTGACCCCTCAAACCTGTTACATTTCTTCTGTCTCTGATCTGGTTAACACAACTGTTGTACCCACCATGAAAGAACATGTCAGTGATATAAGCCCTGTGCTGATGGGTACTGGTAATACAAGCAGTCACCAGCAATATAGGAATTCTATTCTCCCAACTGAGTTGAGTGGGCAATTACCAGTCTTCAGCAAACATTCTGTGCTTCCTAAATTTACTGGTCAGATTGATGCTGTGTCTCAGTCATTTGATGAGTGGTTCTTCTCATTTGAACTCACCATGAAGCAGTACAAGAGCTCCCAAGAGTCTGCAGTATCTCAATTTCCTTTGTACCTAAGTGGTTTAGCCTATAACCAGTACATGATGCTTGACCATAACATCAAAACTGATTATCAGTTGTTAGTGGGTTTCTTTGAAGATCACTATTGGGCTCCACATATTAAACATCAATACAAAATGTTACTGTGTGATATGTCATTTAAAAAAAGTCATGATATTCAAAATTACATAACTCAAGTGGAACAACTGTTCTGACTAAGTAGTCTGTCAACTGAGTACTCTCACCACAATCTCTTTTCATACATTTGTTGAGGGTTTCCCCCCTCTATCCAAAACCAATTGGAAGTGAAATGTGATCCAGAGGAAAACCTGCATGAGATTATCTGGAAGGTGATTAGCGTGGTGTATATGATGCACAATTCCAACTGTATAGACAAAGATGTCACTGATCTAACTGGGTTTGGGAAGAAATTTGACTCATACAAGGCCAAGAAGACACTCTTCAATAAGGAATTGGATATGGCATCCATTCACTGTTTTAGATGCAGAGATAAAGGACATCTGAAATCAAACTGTCATGCAAAGATACAACTAATTGCTAATGGGGAGGGATTCATTGTGGAGGAACCTGACTCACCTCACATGGAGACTTTAGTCAAATTATCTAATAACAAGTTGTTCTCTTTGCAGACTTTAAATTAAATGGAGTGCTAACTCCCTCAAACTGTGCACAGGACATTCTGGTCATCACTAATTTGATACACAAGAATCTAATCCCTGTGGAAAAAAATGGAAATGTTATTAATGCTATGATAGACACTGGAGCTGCTGCCTCTATTATTATTGATGAATGCTGCAAGGAACTGTGCTTTAAGTGAGATTCAGTGGACAAATCACTAATTAAACTGACCAATGCCTCTGGAAATCCCATCTCATTGAAAGGGAAACTGTGGGATACATCACTCTGCATCAGCGCCAAGCCCTTCAAAGTAGATGTCATTGTAATTGACATGTCTGATCACAAGCTTTCATATGATCTAATTCTAGGAAATGATTTTTTAGAAAGAAATGCCTGTGTGATTGATTACAAAAATAACACCATTTCTATCAAGAACCAGGAAGCTACTCAAAGCTACCTGAGAAAGAATTAATTTTTAATTTATTGGAGCCTGTGTCACTTGAGGCCAAGCACTGAACAAGAGTAACAGTCTTCTCTGATTGTGACCTCAATGGGGACATCATGACAGCAGGGCAACAAGGAAAATATGTTAGAGGGATCTCATTCTCACCCAACCTATGTAAGGTCTCTAAGGGGAAGATGTATGTGACAATTTTAAATGGATCTAATTTTCCAGTACAGTTTGGGGCCTCACAGTTACAATTAGTAGGCATGCCAGTTTGTGTTGAGAATGTTTCAACATCCTGTTTGTCAATCTGTACCACAGTCCATGATCTAGAAGAATCATCTAATACAGTCAAGATACCTCCTTTCATGACTCACACTCATCCTCATTTGGAGCAATGAGAGAGAAAGTCACTTATCTCCATGTTACATAGTCATCACAATGTTTTTAACTATGGGGTAAGTGAGGAACACACTATCAAAGTTAAACACGACAAATGATCAGGTTACCAGCATGCAGAGTTCCAGAGAACCTTAAATCTGAGTATGAAAAGATCTTGAGTGATCTGATCAAGAGCAGAATCATCCAAGGTAGCAACAGCTCTTATGCTGCCCCTACCATCTTCATCAGACAAGGCAAGAAATATAGGCTTTGCATAGATTTCCACAAACTTAACAATGTCATCATCAAAGATGCTTACCCAATTTTTCTCTTGCCTGGATCTATGCAAAGCATATTGGCAAGTGCAAATGCACCCCTCAGACATTCTGAAATACATGGCTTTCAGGTTATGCAACACTCCAACTACCTTCCAGTAGTATGTAATGAAAGTGTTGAAGGACAAATCCAACATGCTTGAGCCAGGAATATCAGCATACATTGACAACATCTTAGTAGCCAGCAATACTTTTGAGGAGCATTTGGACAAACTCACTTGTACATTAGAACTATGGCAAAAGGCTGGCTTATGGGTCAATGGAAATAAATGTTCCCTGGTCAAGACAAAGCTGACCTTTCTGGGAAGAGTTATTGAGTCTGGAAATATCTCTATAAAGACCAATGCAAAGGATTTCTTGGACAAAATCAAAATGCCACAAAGTAGGAGGGAAATGCAACAGCTGATTGGGTTTCTGAAATACTATGGAATGTTCCTCCCAGATCTGGCAGAAAAGACAAAGACCATCTCTAATCTACTTAAAAATCCACTTATTTCAAGTGGACCTGGAATGAGCAAGACACTCTTGGGAAGATCAAAATCAAACTAAAGAAGATTCCATCACTAAATACTCACAATTATGATAAGGATTTCATCATAGACTGTGATGCCAATGTGGTGGTGATTAGTGGCATTCTGAGCCAAGAGATTAACAAGATCAAGAGCCCCATCCAATACTTCAGCAGAAAACTCTGAGCAGCAGAAAAGAATTATGGAGCCACCAAATGTAAGGTGCTAGCATTGGTAGAATCTTTAAGAAAATTTTGATACTTTATATTAGGATGAAAATTTATTGTGCACACCAACAACAGAACAGTGCATTGGCATGCTTAAAGAAATTTAGCAGCAACAAGTCTAATATAGTGGCACAGTGGATTGAATATTTGAACAACTTCTCACTCTCAATCAGGCACTGCCCAGGTCAACTTCATGTAGCATCATCCACATAAATCTAAAATAAGCTGCAAAGCATTGATCAGAATGGATTAAGATCAAAGAAAAGATGATTAAAAATATTGTAAACATATCAATTAGAATTATTTATGATTTATTTGTATTATGCAATTAAGAAACAATATGTCTCAAAAAAGAGATATTTGCATCTGTTGATAAAAATACTTTTTGACAACTTCATGTAGCATCATCCACATAAATCTAAAATAAGCTGCAAAGCATTGATCAGAATGGATTAAGATCAAAGAAAAGATGATTAAAAATATTGTAAACAAATCAATTAGAATTATTTATGATTTATTTGTATTATGCAATTAAGAAACAATATGTCTCAAAAAAGAGATATTTGTATCTGTTGATAAAAATACTTTTTGACTAAATGAGGCTTTCATTATTTTCAGCTGCCATCTTGGCAGAAGTTTAAATTTGAATCAACAGGTACTTTTTTCTGGATTACTATAAATAGATTAGAAACCATTGTAAGAGTTTGATAAAGAATTTTATTCAGAATTCTTATTTTGTTTCATATTAATGGTTTGATTATTTAATATGATGTTGAGCTAATTGAGCAGTGTTTAGTAGTGGTCTGGATCCATCACAGGGAACAATTCTAGGGTCTCTGTGCCAGATCATGAAAGTGCACATAAGTTAGGTATAGAGGTTTTCTCTTGATTAGCCAACTAGCATTTCTTTACTACATGTATTAAAATAATTAATTGTCTGCAAATGGTTGGATGACCAAAACCTAGGAAATATATTAATACTATGTTAGATCTAAATTGATGACCCATAAATGACTGATAAAGTGACTGTACATGTACTAACTTATAAATGTAGGTTGTTTGAACAAGATATATTTAAATAAGCCAATATATTTTTGGTAATGGCTAAATGTAACATTTAATGAACAACTAGTAACAAGTCAGGTTGCAAATAGATAGAACACTTTCACAAAATAGAGTTTAAGTGAAGTTGTGCCATGCCTTGAGTATGCACTGAGCTAAAGTAGGGTACACATAAACTGTATCAATTGAGCTGAGAGGTGGCACTCAACCAATGGATGGAATGGTGAAACTGGATGTGGAGATCCACTTCAGGCAGATGCCCATTAAAAGATCACTACAGAGATTACCACATGGCTTTGTCACCTAAATAGTGAATGGTTAATTCCAGGTTACATAAGTTAACAGAAGCAACAAATCAAGTAGTATGTAACAAGTAAATCCTTACCCACAATAACATGACTAACATTATACAGTAACAGTAGATAAACAGTGATAATGCCTGGTAGAGGATTTTAATCATCAGTGTAGCATGAAACAAATGCCTGAACATCTAAAACAAATAGCAGATGTATGGAGTGAAATCAAAGGAAACCAACCAATCCAAGACAGGGGACCAAAAATAGATATTGAATCACCAATCAAAACATACCACAAAACACTAGTGGAGAAAACACTAGATGAAATAAGGAGAGCTTACAAGATGGGGTCAAACAGCAACTTTAAACACATGGTATTCAAAGAAATCAACTCTCCAGAAATACTAGCCTGAACATCAATTTGGATACTAGCAATCATGTTAACAGACAACAACAAATTTGAACTCCCAATGTCCAAGAAAGAGAGATGAACAATAGCAAAAAACAAAAAATATGAAATTGTGCTATTACCTATAACAAGCAACATAAAAAACTGGATAATACACACAGTAATTGTGACAAAACTATTGGCTTCAAAGAAACCATTACAACAGTTCAAAAAATATTTCACCAGATTGCTCACCAGAGAACAGACATTGGGAAGACTGAGCATAGTAGAATTGGAAAACAACACAGGAATCTGTTCTATGGAATTAGACATATTGAGCAATGCAACAAAAGAGGACATGAGAGGAGCAACTTCCAACTGCAAACTAAGAGCACTCAAGATACAACCATGGTTAACTACAAGGAATCTAATCAGGAAAGAACAATCTGAAACCACTGAAACCATCAAGAGAATAAAAAGATCAGGTGGAAATGAGATAATAAAAAAGGAGATGTGAAAATACATGATGGATTATCCAAAATGTGCATACACAAAGATGATGAAAACATCAGAAATAATGCAGAAAGTAGGACAAACATGCCCCATAGAGATAATAGAAATGTACAGTAAGTCTCAAGAAGATTTGGAAAGGCAAAACCAATTGCTACAATAATCTGTGATCTCTCTAATGCCAAAAACACAGAGAGAGATTGACAAGATAAACCTCAAGAAATGGGGAGAACACAGTCTGAGCAAGATATTGGGGGTCAACACAAATGATGAGAGACTGCTAGTAGAGATAACAGTCACACAAGAAAGACAGAATACCATAGTCCAAATAATGTACAGCAAAGTATATAAGAAGGAAACAAAGTCAGTGATCAAATTGCTATGTATTAAGGCATTCACAAAAAATGGAAATTTCACAAATGCTACAGCCACACAACCAACTTGCAGTCAATTTTAAGTGCACTACTTCAAAAAATAATGAGAGGAGAAGAAACTGCACAGAAACACATGAAAAGTGGACTAATTAACTCATTCTGGGAAGACATAAAGATGTTGAAAAACAATTACCCAGCAACATTTGGATCAGAAACAACCACCAAAATGGAAGGCACATATGGAACATCAAGGAAAATACACTAACAACATTACTCCAATATACACCACCTCTAACAATCTCTATACCTGCTGCACTTAGTCTAGTAAAAACATCAAGGATAAAAATAATCTCAGAGTCTGAGTCTATTGCACTTATACTGACTAAAACTTAAGAATCTTTCACATGACTCTCTTCATCTTTCCTGGATGAGATCTGGTTAGTTAGCTTTGACATCTGAAGACAAGTTGTCCTTTGGATGATTTTCATCATCTGAGGGCAACAATATAAAGTTAGTATGCCCATTGGTTTTGTGCACATTGGTTTCTTAATGTGATTAGGTTGCTCAGAAATTTTTTCAATTACTTTTTTGTTAATTTTTTCAAGACTGATAGTTTTGTAAGTTTCCACATTATCAATTTTATCTATCCTAGCATCTTTAATGTTTTTAGCAGTACATTTGAGGTTTTGAAAACTAGTAATTTTTCCATTATTTAAAAGGTAGCTGTTGTGAGGAAGCACTTTTTTAATTTCAAATAGACTGAAGCAGTTTGTTGCTAATTTTTAGCCTTGTTAGCAGTGGTAATAACTCCAGGTTGGAATTGGTAAACTAGATCATCTACTTTGTGAGGTTCACAGTTCATAGATTTTTTGTAGTAGCACTGTTGTCTGGTGGAACTCTTTTCAGTAATGGCACATATAATTTTATGAGTTAGATGTAGTTTCTCTATTAGTTGCTTACAGTATTCCTGGTCAATTAGAGTGTTGTAGTTTCTGAATAGCATGTCAATGGGTACAGGGGCCTCATGGCTGTATAGAGCTTTATAAAGTGTCATCTTTGATGTGGCATGGGTAGAGGTGTTGTAGAAATATTCTATTATTGGGAATCCATCTCTCCAATCATTGCCTCCAATATTAGTTATTGTAGCTCTCATGAGCTTTATAAGGGTTTGATTGAGCCATTCAACACCTCCATTTGCTTGTGGATGGTGTGTTGTTGTATGACTGTGAACAATTTCAAGGTGTTTTATCAGACATTGAAGCAATTTATTTTTGAATTGGACTCCTTGGTTTGTGATTAAGGTTTCCATGTGTCCAAATATGCATATCCAATCTTTAATTGCATTTGTGACAGTTTGAGATTTAATATTTTTCATGGGGATCATTTTGCTATATTTTGTGAAATTGTCCACTAGTAACAGAATGTAAGGATAACCTACGTCATCTTTAAATAGCTGTTTGATGTCTATGCTTACAATTTGGTTCATTCACTCTGATGTTATTTCTTCAAACTCTGCCCTTTGTTATGGGAAGCATTGTTGATTTTGGAGGATACAATTTTGGCATTTGTTGATAATGTCTTCAAAGTTTTTTTTCAAATACATTGTGACAAAGTGCTAAGAACAGTTATTTCTGTTTGATAAACTCCAGTATGCCCTTTTTCATGAAAGCTTTTAAAAATTTCTCTTTTATAGAATTCAGAAAGAGTGATCTTATTTGAGTTCTTTGATGTTGCATAAAGGTGCAATTTTCTGTAAGTAACCATTTGTGTTTTTTGTAATATTGAACTGATTTGGTGATTTCAATGTTATTTTGGATTTTGTCAATGATTTCTTGTAAGATGATGTCATTTAGTTGAGCTTCTGCTATTTCTGTTGGTGTTATCTATTTGCAGACCATGATTGCAAGTAACAGCAGTATTGGTTTTCTGTTCTTATCTGCATTAATGTCAGTAAGTTTTTAATAATGAATTTTCAGTATGAAACTGAATTCAATTTTGTTTCCTTCAGTTTTTTCCATCTCATGTTGGTATTGCAGCAGCACAGTCCATGGATCAACATTTTAAAGTAGTCTCCCTTTTCAATCTGTGATGGTAAATGAAAGTTGCTGAGGTACTCTATCTATCTTGCAATGATTGTTACCTGATAACCAGAGTATTTTTTAGCTAGCATAAACTGTTGTTGTCAGTATGGACTGTGAAGCTCTTTTGACTGATTAAGAAAGAGTGAGATGTTTTTAATAATTCTATTAGAGCCAACATCTCTGGTTTAGTAGCTCAGTAGTTTTGCTTAAATTTAAGTTTCCAAGAGATATACTGGCTGAGGATAGTGGCTATAGCCACTGTTCTGGCATCTGTGTCAAATATATATGTGTCTGTTGTAGTGGGACTGTTTAGCAATGGCATTTCTTTTATAAAGTTTTTGAGAGAGTTGAGTTTTTCTTGCTATATCCAGCTCCAGTCAAATTCAGATTTTCCTTTGAGAAGATTTGACATTTGAGGAGCTTTTCTGCAAGATTTGGGATGAATGCATAGTAATAATTTATACATTCAAGAATTCTCTGCTGATCTTTTTGTTTCTCAGAGACTGGATTTGTTCTATTAATTGCTTCACATTATCTTTGATGCATATTTTTTCAGGTTGGATAATGCAACCAAGGAAGATAACTTTCTTCTCAACAAAAGGAGCATTTCTTTGCATTTATTCATAATTCAGGGTTAAATAGGGATTTCAGGATTTTTTTAACTTTTCACAGTGCTTGTCAGCTGTCATTGAGGAGATGGGCATGTCATCAATATAAGCTGTGGTTCCCTTGTCTATTGTTGTTTGATTGTTTAAAAGCACTTCATGGTGTATTGTTGGATGGTCACTTGGGCATTGCACAGGCAAAAGGCCATATACAGCCACTCAAAGAGTCTGTGAGGCATGATGAAAGCCATTTTTTCAATGTCCAACTCTTGCATAGGAACATGCTAGTATGCCTTGCATAGGTCTACTGTGAAGAAGTATTGGTATTTTGCAGAACCATAAAGAATGTCATCAATTAGATTCAGAGGATAGGCATGCTTTTAGTAATATCATTAAGCATCCTAAAGTTGATGCACAATCTGTGTTTATTACCCTCTTTTATAAACACAGTGGGAGAAGAATAGGGGCTGTTGCTTTTCTAATTATTCCATTGTTAAGTAGTTTGCTGCTCATTCTATTTATCTTGGAGGTGCTGAGGCACTCTGCAATGATGTTGACAAATGGGCTTGTTTGATGTAGTGTTTTTGCATCTCAATCAAATTTCAGTGGCACAGGTGTTTGCCATTAAGGTGATGGATGCTCTAGTATCAACAGTTGCTTTTATGTTGATGTTATTGATTGTGAGTGGTATGACATTTTCTTTAATAGGTTTGTAATTATTAAAAATTTTTCATTGCCACTCAGG
>CABFPE010000120.1:234059-262982 GCA_900660155.1 Hofstenia miamia | reverse complement strand
ACTCACATAAGTATCCACACTGGTCTCAGCGTATTTTGGGAACATCATCGCTAATGAGGTGGCAGCTTCCCTGCCAAACATGGCTTTAAAGGGACTTATCCCAGTTGTCGCGTGAACTGAAGTGTTATAAAAATATTCAACGCCTTTGATAATTCGCCTCCATTGCTTTCCGGCGGCTCAAGACAAAGCTACTCGAATTAATTTAATGAGAGTGCGATTCAATCTCTCCACTAAACCATTAGCCTGGTGGTGGTAAGCGGTTGCTAACTCGTGAATTATTTCTAGTTCGAGCATAAGCGCACGTAAGAGGTTGCTCTCGAATTGTGGACCTCGATCAGAAACTAGTTTGCGCATCGGCCCATACTTGAGGATCCACTCTTTAAGGATTTTGTCGGCTACGACTTTGGCGGTGGTGCTGTTAAGAGGAATTATGCAGGCGAACTTGGTGAAGTGATCTACGATCACAAGCAAGTGCTGAAAACCTTCATCATCTTTGGACAACTGTTCCAAGTCAACATGCACTAATTCATTTGGGCCTTCTGCCGATCGTGATTCCATCTCAGTGCGCTGCTGTGGGAAGTGGTGGATGTTGTTTAGCAGGCACTTCTCACATTTATCAATAACGTCAGTAACCGTGGTGCGGATTCCGGTGGTCACGTATCTGGAGTTAAACGTCTTCTCGGTTTGGAGGATGCCGAGGTGACCTCACTCGTGGACTCGGCGCACTAAGTCTCGCTTAAAGTATTCTGGAATAGCTAGGCGATTGCTATGTTTGCTCTTTGCATATAACAGACCTTTATCGGTTACGCACCAATTGTAGCGGTGGAAATAACGATTTACCTCCAGTGAAGTAGGGAAGTAGGGGTCCTTCAGTCTCTGAATAATCTGATCTAAGATCCAGTCGCGGTGCTGGTAGCGAATGATCTCTTCTTCAGAGATCTCTTCTTTTAGTGATATCTCAAGAATTGGTTTTCCGTTCTGATCGGCACTTATCTCGGGTATGAGCTGATACTCAGTGTGTGGGATGAAGGAAAAGGGTACCTTTTCGCCACCTGGCTTTTTGAGATCGCGCTCGTAACTCGGGAGAGCCGTCCAATAGTCTGCGTTTAAGTGAAGCCTTCCAGGGCGATGCTTGATGGTAAATGTGAAGTCGTTTAAATATTCAATCCATCTCGCCACTATGGTCAATCTGTCGCCGCTGAATTTCTTTAACCAGGCCAATGCGCTATTATCAGTTTGCACAGTGAACTTACGGCCGAGTATAAAGTAACAAAATTTCTTCAGAGATTCTACGAGTGCGAGCATTTCGCACTTAGTCGCTCCATAATTCTTCTCAGATGTTCTGAGCTTTCGGCTAAAATATTGCACCGGACTTTCTACTCCATCAATGTCCTGACTGAGGATTCTGCTGGCGTCACAATCGATTGTGAAGTCTTTTGTGTAGTCAGGAGTGTTTAAGGACGGTATCTTCTTGAGTTCTTTCTTGATTCCGTCGAGGGCTTCTTGCTCTTGCCAAGTCCATTTAAACTCGACGGACTTTTTCAGCAGATTAGAGATGGTTCTGGTTTTGTCGGCGAGGTTCGGGATAAACATCCCATAGTAGTTCAAGAAGCCCATTAAGCGTTGAATGTCTCAGCGGGTTCTTGGCGTCTCTATTTTGTCTAGAAAGTCCTTCGCATTGTTTTTTATAGATATCTTCCCCGGCTCGACAACGCGACCAAGGAAAGTCACTTTGGTTTGAAGTAGCGCACATTTAGTCCCGTTCACTTTGAGTCCCGCTCGGTGCAATAAATCCAAGGTTCGACCAAGCTTCTCTAGATGCTCCTCAAAAGTATGGCTCGCAACCAGAATGTCGTCAATATAGGCTAGGATGCCTGGTGCAAGGAGATTTTCGCCATCTTTGAGGATTTTGGTGACGTACCGCTGGAAGGTAGCCGGCGCGTTACATAGACTGAAAGCCATGTACTTCCACTCGTACAGCCCATAGGGGGTGATGAAGGCGGTCTTCCCAATGTCAGCGGGGCGCATGGGTACCTGCCAGAAGGCTTACACAAGTCTAGGCAAGAGAAAAATTTTATACTGCTGGGGTCCTAAAGCAAATCTTTGATTCTGGGCAAGGGAAACGCATCCTTGATGGTGATTTTGTTTTAGTTTGCGGAATTTTATCAGAGCCGATACTTGTCCGCCTTGGGGAATGACAACAGTAGGCGCGGCTTACGGCTGTTGCTCCCTTGTATGATCCCACTTTCAATTAGGTCACTCAGGATCTTCTCCTATTCATGTTTCAAATTTTCCGGCACCCCACGTAAGGGTAGGCGGATCCGGCGATCATGTTTAAGTTCAATGGCGTGCTCTTTACCTAACGCTTGTCCAACGCTGATGGTACCGTAGTTAAAAACTTCGTGCTTGCTATAAAGTAGAGATGATAGAGACCGTCTTTCCTTATGAGTTAGATGAGGATGAGAGTTTTCGGAGACCAAGGGCACCTTTACCAGACTCGAGGGAGCTTCGAGGTCATGCACCGTGGTACAGATTGGTAGACAAGTTACTGGGACGTTCTCGACCTTTACTGGCACTCCTATTAGCTGCAATTGAGAGATCCCAATCTTTACCAGAGAAGCCGACCCATTAAGGACGGTGACGTATGTCTTTCCTCGGGTTACCTTACACAAGTCAGGTGAAAAGGAGACTCCGCGCATGTACTTGCCTTTAAGCCCGGATATCATGACGTCCCCATTGATGTTGGCGTCAGAGGAGACTGCTACTCTCATCCAGTGTTTTGGCTCAAGGAATATGGGCTCATCCAGGTTAAAGACGACTTCTTTCTCAGGGATTGTGACCAACTGTGTTGCCTCCTGATCTTTAATGGAGATTGTGCCATTTTTGAAATCGATTACACAGGAGTTTTGTTCCAAGAAGTCATTTCCTAGTATGAGATCATACGGGAGGCGGTGGTTCAATGTATCTATTACTAGCAAATCCACCTCAAACAGCTCTGAATGAATCTTGATAGGAGCATCGGTTAGCTTACCTTTCAAAAAAAGGGGGTTTCCCAAAGCATCGATCAATTTCGCACTAGAGGGATCCAATGAATCTCGACTTAGACACAGTTCTCTGCAACACTCGTCGCTTATGATGGAAGCTGCTGCTCCCGTGTCTATGGTGGCATTAAAGATACTGCCATTCATCTTGACAGGAATCAAATTCTTTCGGATCAATTGAGTAATTACCAGTATGTTGTGATCTGGTGCACATTTTCCAGGAGGCGGCGCTCCAACTAATTTAAATCCTGAGATGTGGTAGGATGATCGGTTTCGAGATCGACTAGGTCGTCAGCACACAAGACCTCGGAAAAAGGTTCTTCAACAACAAAGCCCTCACTGTCGGCGACAAGCTGGATCTTAGCTTTGCATTGGGATTTCAAATGCCCCTTTTCTCCGCACGTATAACACCGCACCGATGACAAGTCAAATGTCTTCTTGACAGGTTTCCTGAGTTCGAGACTTTTTGTTCCAGAGACTCCGGAGAACTTAGTAATATCACTGTTGATGCGCTGGGAGTTTTGAAGCATGTAGACCACGCTAATAGCCTTACGGATAATTTCATGGAGGCTGTCTTCAGGATCGCACTGAACCTCCAGTTGATTTCTGATTGACGCGGGGAAACCTCGGCAGATATAAGAAAACAAATCGTGCCTAGAGTACTCTTTCGACAAGCTACTCAGACGAAACAAGCATTCAACCTGAGTGATATAATTACGTATATCATCTCCAAACTTGAAAGACATGTCGCACAGTAAGGTTTTGTATTGATGTTTAATATGTGGCGCCTGATAGTGATCTTTGAAGAAGCCAACTAGTAACTGATAATCTGTTTTGATGCTTCATTCAAGCATCATATACTGGTTGTACGCCAATCCGCTTAGATACAGGGGAAACTGCAACACGGTGGTCTCTTGTGAATTTTTATGCTGCTTCATTGTCAACTCGAATAGAAAAAACCATTCATGTACTCAGTAATAAATCCAACGTAAAAAGCACTAGTAATAAGTAAAACAAACAAGAAATTTAACAGTTGACATCAGCCAAATAAGAGAAGCGAAATTCGTTGCCATCCTTCAAAGGTGAGGAAGTTAATAAACACATCGATGGGCGACTTTCTCTGAAGTCTCCAAAACAAAAACCACTCACAACCAAACCAGTGAGAGAACAACAAGATTAAACAGCTATCACGTCAGCATCCTGTCACGGTCGCCATGTAGAATCGGTGGCTGGAAAAAACTTAACTAGAAACTTAATTGACTCTGCAGAAGGTTTGATTAGCGTTCGGTACAGCCACGATTCCGAGAAACAGGTTAACATAGAACTTAGAACATAACTTATAGATGTAACATTGGTAATTCATCCAAGTAACCAAACTACTTTAGGTGTGACACCAGATGACCAATTCTTATGGCTTCCAGCCAAAGCGGAACATCCAGGAGTAAAGTGCTTAACCTATTGACTGGTGCTACCCTATCTGTCTCACTTGCTTAATTTCTATCTCACTTCAAAAATACAAACTCATTTTCATTGTTATCTCTCAGCTCACTATTAAATAATCTGTAATTGCCAGATATTCGTGCTAGCCAACAGCATGGTATCATCACAGTGTTAGATTGTATAAGTGCATGTACGTGTTGAAATACGAACGAGAGATTTATTATTTCCTTATGCGTAACCGTATACATAACTTAATGAACCACAATTCGGACTGGGTAATCTAAAGACCCCCAGAAGCAACGTGTCGCCCCGTGCTAGTGAAAGCACTCCCGAATTGTCGCCGGTCTTAAGCAATAAGTTTCATTTAAAATAATAAATAAATAAGAAATACAAGGGTAAAGACGGCAGTTAAGAGTAGACAAAGTCTATTGAACATTCGCTACAGTTGTCTCAGTTTATATACAAAGATTCAGTATTACCTGCCTTTGTTTACAATACTTTCAGATAGCAACGTAGTTTAACATGATCAATAATAATTCCCTCGTAAAATTCAATTTGAGCAAAATAAAGCACCAGCGAGGGGACATCAAATTAATAGCAACAAACTAATATCAAAAATGATTGAAAAACGTCACAGTGACGTCATAATACAATAAATGTAATTTAAAAGATATAAAGGCACCAAATCCCTGAGCAACTCTACAAAAGCCTTCTTCATTGATTGCATATACTACTGTTTTACAGTCCAGCTTGAGATGCCCTTTTTAACTACATTGTTGGCATCACACCTTTTCCATGTTTGGTGGTTTTGCTTTTATTGCATTTTCAATGTCTGTGACTTTTTTCTAATAGAAATTTGGAGCTGTGTTTTAGAGTACTATCTCTTTTTGTATATGTTGATTGCATTTCATGCTCATTTCTATGTTAACCAATTAAAGGCCATGGTAGTCATTTGACTACCATAATACATCTGCTGCCTAGAAATGCTAGAGGGCTCTGCTAAATTGAATGATGATATTTTCACATATAAAAATTACAGCTGATGACACAAAAAGAAAAAAATTTTTTTCAAGTATTCTTAATGAAAAAAGACCACTATAAAAATGCTGAAAATCAGACTTAACAATCTACCTACAATTTGTGGGGTTTATTTGCACTGTTAGGATCATTATAGAAATTTTTAGTACTTCATCTGACAGAGAATATTTAATTTGATATCTATAATGATTTTTTCACTGACAAAATTGAAATTCAAGAATTTAGAACTTCTTTTTTTAAAGGTCGTCATTTGACAATGCTGGCCTTATTCAATATCAATGTTAATGTTTGAATAAATAGAAGTTTTAATAATGTAGATGTACCAATTTGTTTTTCAATTTCTATGCATAGAGTAAGTTCAAATGATTATTAGTTTTGTTCATAACTTAAATTTTCAAAACTACAGTGTCAATGGCAAGGTTTATCCATTTTTGAAATCTTGTTGATTGAATTCATTCTGATTTCCTTACTAAAGAAGTCAAGCAATGAAGAAGGCTTACACTATTCAACCAGCCATGGATTTGATAACTGAAATTTAGGATGAAGAAATAGAAGAGGCTGATGTAATCAACATTGTTGAGCTGCCTCCAGAGACAGTGGATCATGTCAGTGACACTGAAGAAATTGATGATGAAGATCTTACAATGGAACTAAACCTTTTGTGATGCAACTGGTAAATTGGAAATTCATTTTCATGGTTATACTTATTGTTCTGTTGATGATTCCAATGGTGCCAGCATTGGTAAACCTCAAAGAAAGTCAGTAGCTGAGTGGATGATGAATAAAACACCTCCTGTTTCTGAGCTTCAAATTTTTGATAACTCTGATATGATTTCAAACCTGTGTAGCATTTTGCTGGATAAGGATCCTTACAACATTTTTGTTATGCTGACAAAAAATCATGTTCAAAATCATTTGCAAAGAAACTATCAGATATGCTTGACAGAAAAATGACAATAACTTTGAGTGCTCAGAAGAGGATCTAAAATTGTTTTCTGCTGTTCTCATTCTATCTGGTCATCAAACATATCTCAGGCAAACATTATACTGAGCACTGACCAAAATTTTGTGTGAGAACCTCAATTACAAAAAATTGTTTCAAAGAAATTAAGAAATATCTACATTTTAATAACAATGATGCTATTCCTGAAAACTGCCAAGACTGCTGTTACAAAATTCGTCCTCTATTGGATATTTTCAATGAAAATTTTCAACAATTTGGATATTTTGGGAGCCTATACTCTGTGGATGAAAAAATTGTTGAATACTTTGGCAAACATCTGATGAAACAATACATTAGAGGAAAACCCATATGATTTGGTTTTAAGGAATGGGATTTATGTGACATTTCTGGATATACCTTCAAATTTCAGGTGTATCAAGGCAAGGAAGAAACCAAAGATGACAAATACAAATCCTGGAATCTCAGAGCCAGAGTTGTCCTGAATATGACTGAGTCATGTCCAAAAGGAAGTGAAGTCTACTTTGATAATTTTTTCACTGATCTCTCACTCAACAAGCTCACATTGCTTGGAATTTGAGCAACAAGAACTGTTCTTTTCAACCAAATTCTGAACATTCCTTTCTTGAGCAAAAACATTTGGAAAAAAATGGATAGAGGTTGCAGTAAAAAAACATCAGGTGTTTCAGCAATTGCCTGGAAAGACAACAGTGTTGTATCTGTGTTGTCCAACTCTTATGGACAAAACCCATCTTTTCCAGTGAAACAAAGATCCAAAGGAAAACAATTGATGGTAAACATGCCTAATGCTATCAAAAAATATAATAGTGGCATGCCTGGAGTTGACCTTTCCAACTGGAAAACACAGAGATACCGAATTGCTATAAAAGGCAAAAAATGGTACTTCTGCCTTTTTTCCCACATGCTTGATGTTGCAATTGTCATTGTGCATGAACTTTACAAGATTGTGACACAAGACAACCTGGACATTCATCACAAGTAAGTGGTNGCATTTAAAAAATGGAATGTTTCACATTTGTGATTGAACTGCTTTTTTGACCTGTTTGTAAATGCTACAAACCTATGTCCTCCATAGATTTTGCATGGAGCTGAGGTCTGAAGACGTTGATGGCAAGTCAAGTACTCGAATGTAATACCTTTTAAGAAATTGTTAGTCAAACTTGAATGTGCAAGGACGAAGTTCAGCTGGAAAATGCACCCATGTTGAATTTCTGGCAAAAATATTGCTGCACACATTCAATGTATGATTGTGATCTGATGGCATTATTTAAAAGTCATAGCATTGATTCGTGACCAGTGGAGAATGCTGCCTAAACAATTACTCCAACACCAGCTGCAGGCTGAGAAAATTTCGTAAGTTTCTGGACCTATCTTTGTACTGTCTGGTCGTTCTAATTTCTATTTTTTCATTTGAGAACCAAACTGATGTTCATTTTTGATTAGGCTGGTCAACGAGCCAAACTTGAGCACAGCATTGGCTGTACAACGAGCACAAAACGAGACTTTATTTACTCTACAAAGCAGAGGTGTAGTAGAGGGGAGGGGGCTCAGTGGGGCTGTGCCCCCTTTTTAAATTTTTTTTTGGCGCAGTCCCCATTTATATAAAGATCAAAAGCTGCAGAAATTCAATTATTAAATTTACTTAAATGACAATAAGCATTATTATTTTAACCCATGCCTGTANTTTTCCCACATGCTTGATGTTGCAATTGTCATTGTGCATGAACTTTACAAGATTGTGACACAAGACAACCTGGACATTCATCACAAGTAAGTGGTAGCATTTTGCCAAAAGGCTTTGAGTCAATGACAATCACGTCATTCAGAGAACCACAGATGGCAAACAAAGGAAATGCATGTTATGCAAGCAAACAGTGAGAAAAGAATGCATTCAGTGTGACTGTGGCATTCATGTTGAATGCTTCAGTGCATGACATGCAAAGTAATTTTGATTGGATTCTTGAAATTATTATAGAGTTTGTATACAGATGCTATTCTGTTAGTGTTCAAACTGTTCATATACCTACCTGTAATGCATGTTTATTGATGAACATATTTGTTTCAAAGAATATAACTGTTAGAGAAAAATGTGCTGTTTTTTAATCTAAAACAAAATGTGTTTATCAGTTTGAATTGTCATTTACTGTTTATTGTACAATCTGAATGGCAGCAAAGATTCTCATGAAGGAAATTCTGATATCATATAAGTCCAGGGTTGTCATTTGACTACCACCATATATCTATGGTAATGCATATTAGATATCATTCATCAACTGTTCAGATACTTGTTGTCACTAAACATCTTCATATCCTAAAAAAAGGACGTCAAAAAAGTTTTGGACTCTAATGGGTTAACACAGTTGCTAATCAGATTATCAATGGAATCTTTGATGTCACATTTATTCTCAAAGCATCTTCTGTATAGAGGCAACTTCCTAGTGTGTAAATATGAATAGAGATTTTGATTATACTATTGAGTTTCTTCACAAGCCAGGTGTAGATTTTTGTGCCAGTTTCTTTGGAGTCACTTCTGGACTGAAATCAAATTGTTCCACTTGGGTAATAGCTTGTGAGTGTGTCTGTGATTTTATCACTGTTATCTCATCTCTCAGTTCTGTAATCTCTCTTCAGAGTTGCCACTGTTGAGTCTCCAGTAGGATAGAGATTTGAGTAATAATTTGGTCTTCTAAGCTTTTGGAAGGGTCTTGGGAAGTTTCTGAGGGTTGCATAATTTGAATTTGGGTTTTAAATTGTTCAAGATTTTCTTGTACATTGATGCTGATGTTGGCAAGTTGTCTCTTGTTTTTTACCATTAGTGTTTCATATTCAATTTTTTCTGTTGTCATTTCTATAACTGTTCTTAGAGTGATGAAGAGTGTTAGTACATATCAGTATCTTTCATGGTGTCCTTGTATAGCCCAACAATTCTTCTATGTTAACAAAACATGATAGCATTCTTTGTAGTGTACTTTAATGTTGTTGGAGGTGATAACTAGTAAATAAACTAGTAAATTGCATAGTAGTTTAGGTGGTCTTTCAGTAAAGAAATAGTTTTTGAAAATAAAACCACTAGTTTTGATTCCATTTGCTTTGCCAGTTTGTTTAGCATCATATATTTCAGTAAATGAATTAAGAAAGAAAAAGTTACTACCAGTTTCATTTTCTTTAAGAGATTTTCAAGTAAAGAACTAAAGAAAGAAAAGGTACATTCAAGTTTCATTTCCATTTTCTTTAGAAAATTTTCAATTACTGAGTAAATGAATAAATAGATGAAGAAAGAAAAAGAATATACCAGTTTCAGTTCTATGTTCTTTTAATGCTCTTAAATAACAGAATAAATAAGTAATGAAGTAAAGAAAGAAAAGATATAAGCCAATTTCAGTTTCATGCTCTTTTAACATTCTTGGTTCACCATGTAGCATTGATGGATTTAGTGTTTAAATATTAGTGAAACACAATAATATCTAGCATAAAATGTGCAATTAACAACTGTTTGCAAGCACTGAGAGGGAATTATGTAAAGAAAACTATATATAATTAAATTAGCAAATGAGTACTAACACTGATCAGCTGCAATATAGTACATCTATGCTTTGAGCACATGAATTGTAAATCAATCAAATGAAAATAGAAATAATTTAGGTTACACATAATTTGGACTTCACCAGCACCATCTCTAACAGCCATTGAATAATGTAAAATAACATTAAATTAAAACTACCATACTAATGAATGCTTTATAGTTAGATTATGGAAGAGCTGAAATGAAAACAATAATAAACAAAATTTCAGGTAGCAGAACTACTGTAACAATTTGAAATAATTTAAATTCAATTTAAATTTTGTGACGTTATCGTCTTTTCTTCTTGAGACTGGAGGTTTCACCCAAAAGTTTATTAAGGTCTAAGATTCCAAGATACTGGATGAATGTCATGACTGATGCTACAATATATATATATATATATATATATATATATANGCGACACATTCCTTTGCATATGCTATGAGTTTATTCATAGAGTAGGTAGAGTATGATGGCTTTTGCATTGGAAAATTATATTTTTAGCATTTATTTAAATTCTAAATTTGTATTTTTAATCACACATTTTTAATTTTCTCATACAAGCTTAAAATCAATTTGTGAAATTCCTCACATGGAAATCAGTTGGTAAATATATGTATCTCAACACACAGCATTCACGTTGCTATCACAATACTATTTAGTCATCATCAAGTTTTTGGAAATTGAAGCTGATAATAGACAATATTTTCAAAATTCAAATTTTGAATACAATGCTGTTTCTATTTTATATATATTGGACACTGGGCAGCAAATATCTATAGCTGTTTTCCAAATCCCCAAGAATATTTTGTGCATCTGATTAGTATTTGGAAAGGTCTGGGGATAATTGATAAAATTTTCAAGGAAATCAAAAATTTGTAAATTTTTAATAAATAGACATCAGATGAAGATTTGTAAGCACTTGCAAAACTTTGCAAGTAATACCTGTAAGTACTTCCAAGTTTGCAAAGTTTGAATTTGTGGACACAAAATATTTCAAAAAATTTGCATATTATAAACATGCATGTCATGCATTATATAAACATTATGCATTTAACTTACATTTTGTTCTTCACACGTTATTCTTTACAATAAAATGGACAAGCCTGTATAGCATGCAATATTATTTGAAATTCAATTATCTACTATTAAGAATCACAACATTGCATCTAGCCTTGCTGATGTCTCTGAAGCAACCCCAAAATTTCAAATGCTAACTCAAAACAGTTAATCATTGACATTCACAAATGAGCACTGTATACATCAAATACTTTGAATACTGCTGAATATATCCTAGCATATATTCTTCAAAAATGTACTAATAATTTGGTGCATAGTGCATAACAAATTTAAATTAAATATTTTTTATTTGATTGTTTAAAAATAGTTTTAAAAATAGCATAAAAAAGTGTCATATGAAACTTAGTTATACTCACTTAGTGCTGAAATTTTGCATAAATTATTCTGATAATAACTTAAATATTACAATTTTAATAAATGATGCCACAATATTAGTCTAATAGTTCTTAGAATGCGTGTATCTGGTACTAATTCCACAATCTTGTGCCTTCGACTTTTAATTTTTGAATTGCATTCTATTTTTTGTTTTAAATTTTATATATCGAAGTTTTGCATTAATATCAAATTTTCCTGCAATTTGGTAAATTTATTCATAAATTTGTTGAATGTTTTACACAAAAATGTTTTTTCTTCATCCTTGACATTGCCAATGCTATTTTAAAGTTAAAATTTCTTGTTGCTTGAAAAAATTCCTATTACAATTGCAAAATATTGATATTTTCTTTGGGTATAAAATAATTAATAAGAGAAAGAAATTAAACTATTTAATATCCTTATAATACATTGTGATTAAAATTCGTACTATATTTTGGAAATTATATTTTTAGAAAAAATTACAAAAAGCTATTTTCAATTTCCACCCACAATCATTGGGGCCAATTTGCAAGGGATTTTTCTTCTTGTGGGTTGACCAGTGAAGAATCTACGAGGGCATTTCAGTGGGTAATTTGCTCCACTAGTAAAATAAATACCCTTGAAGCAAAAGATTTTGCTAATGTACAATAAAGCAAGTAGAACTAATATGAAACTAGAAATCATTTGATAATATATTTAGAAATATGTTCTAAACAAATCTTTACCCTAATTCCTGACTATAAACACTGAAGGCTAAGTTTTTAATATATGAAAGGAGAAAAAACCATACAAGCTGAGATAATCATGATCTTTTTATTCAATATATAAATAATTCATATCTAATTCATATATACATTTATGATACTATATATTTTAGAAAATGTAAAATACACAATTTTCAATACCGAGAAACAATATTGCGTTTATTTGATTATCTTCAAAATTGTGACTTAAAGCCTGAGAGCTTATTATGAGCATTTGAAATGCCCTTAAGAAACGTAAAAATTAATAAAATTCATTTGCCTTACACCTATGTTCATGCATATATATATATATATATATATATATATATAGGAAAGTGACTAGTCAAAAATGAATAAAAAATCTTGATTATTTGAATGTCATATCTCTTAAAACATCGTTTCATTGATATTTTGCTTTTAAAGTTCAATGGTTTCCATCAGTGAAATTCTTTCTAATCGCAATAATGTGTTTTGAAATAGTTTGTCTTGATCTTTGCTAGGTTTTCATGGATAGCTCGATTATTTAATGTTTTTGGCTAAATATTGATATAAAGAGTAAATAATTAGGTCTTAAATATATAGTATTAGGATCTGGATATATGTGGTAAATTTTACCCTTTTATTCCATTCCCTAAGAATGGCCAGCTCTAAAAAAAATAAATTTTGACTTTAACCGTTAGCGGTGACTTTTTTTGCCTTAGTCAGCGCTTTTCTTACTACTAAGTGAAATACTGCAATTTTCAGTCGAATAATTAAAACATGCTTATAGTTCGAACAAATAAGAAAATGGTCAAAGCGACTAAATTTTAAGAAATAAAAAATTCAAATATAGTTCATCATAATATTCAGAATGGAATCTTAGCCGGGATTTCGCCCGTAAGACAAATTAGGACATGGAACAATGAGAATAGCAGTGACGAAGTTTTGAAATAACTTGAAGAATTTTCAAGGTTTTATAAATTCATATTTTGTAAAATTCCATGCATAATGAATCGCGTATGCACTTGTCAATGCTCATAGGCTAATAATTGCATACGCACATAACAAATACATTTTTTTAACACAAATGTATGTAATAATCAATTTTGTAAAAAAATGCAAATATAATACATTTATTCAGAATATTTTCAATGTCCATGTTTCAAAAGCAGTTTTCTTGGCAGCATCCTTATTGACATGTTGAGTTCCTTTGATGGCTTCTTTCAACTTCGTCGTAGCCGAGCCAAGACCCATCACATGTCACCACATTCCTTAGATAAGCATCTCCTTGCTCCTCGATCAATTCCAAGTGAGTATTACAGATGTTAATTCGTGCCTGCCTTTGTACCTCTGTCAGGTCTTTTGGTACCCAAGCAGAGAACACACTTTTTAACACGTTTCCTGCGACAGTCATAAGAGCTGTTATCCATGTTCTGCGTTGGTAGTTAAACTACTACAGCTTCAGTATCATAAGAGCAATTGAAGGGAGAAATTGTCACTGTTTATCTCTCACATGATAGTCTTTCATTAGGTAAGAAAATCTGTGTCCCACCGGTGTGTCCCATTGCATTTAAATGGTTTCCACATACTGTTACTCTTGTCCTGGTACCCCATATCTTTGCTTATCATGTTTTAATATAAAACCTAACAAATAATATGATGTTTCACTTACAAATAAGAATAAGTTTATTTTTCTTATGTCTTCAATTTCAGAAAAATTTTGTATGCAATTATTTCAATAAACTTCAATTTCTGAATTTTTTGTATATTTCAACCCTTTGCTAACATTACTAGAGCATTAACACAATAATTAAAGGAAAAGTATTGAAATATTTTAGAAAATGTGTTAAAGCCAAGCGCAGCACATATATTGTGATTTACACGTTCTAATCTAATGAAAATCTCATTGCCAATGTCCCTAATTGATTTTCTGCGATCTTCATCTATCATATACTGAATTTTATTCACATTTTCTTCCATAGTAGCTAATACAGGCGACCCTAACCATGTAAACTGACTGCTCCGAACCGACCATTGGAAACCCTTGAAACTAGCTTGAAAACCTGACTCTGAAAGAGTGCCTGGTCCTCAAAAACATCGGAAATCTGTTTTGAGATGTTTGCATCATTCCAGCTATCTCGTACCGAAAAGTTTATGGCAAATTTCATTTCTATTCGCAAGTCGTGTTTTGAGGTTCAGCTGAAGTTTCTATTGCTGCGCTGAGGAGTGGAAGTGACCGTCGGGGTCTTGCACCTGTAGACGTCATTTATCAGTTAGTCTTCACCAAAGTTTACATGTACAGGCCTCAATGCTTATATTATCTGAAATAAAAAGAAGAGTAAATAGCTTTACTATTTTAAGCACAGAAAAAATTAACGTTTTTTTCATACAACCTAATATTTCAAAAATCTAAAGACATTTCCAAGTATCAAATATAGTTTTTAAAGATTCACTAAGTGTTACAACAAGACCTCTATGTGAATGCATTAAATCCAACAAAATCCTGACGAATAGGAATGGCTCCAGCAAATTTAGTTGAATTGCATGTACTTACTGTTGATTTAGAAATACAATCAATTTTATGAAACAATTTTGCTTTAGGAAATATTCTATCAAAAATTAATCCACCTTTGCCGATGCAACTGCAGATTTTTTACTACTTTTAGGAAGAAATGAAAAAGTCTACATATTAGGCAATGAAACTTTGCCAAAAAATTTTCAATATTATTTCATGGGAGATTAGATAGAACAGATTTCAAATCGTTGAACTCTTTTCTAGGTCTGATATTTTATAATACATGAATATAAAATGGATGTTATCTGCAAATAATAGCCTGTCAATGGATTCCAAATTTATAAGGAATATATTCGATTCTAATGACCCTAGTAGTTTAAAAGACCTGAAGAACGCTATAATTTGGACTTTGTCCGTGATGTTACTGGCACTTTATCATTTGGATATTAATGAGGTATTTTAGCCCACTTAGTAGGCACTGCTCTGGAATGACTATATCACGTGAGGATGAATTTACTGTTTTGACATCTATTTTTGTTAATACTATAAATATACTACGTGTGTGTTAGTTGCTGCATTTTTTAAAGCAATTGGATTATATTTTTGTAATGCATACACACATGCAAAAAATACATCTTAATCGAGGGAATTATTTCATTTAAAATTTTTTAAATGTAAGTAAAGCAGACTTGCTCATGGATCGATTTTTTTTGGGTCGAGATACATTCCATATACATGGAATTTCCACCGATCAACGAATTACGAAAATAAAAGTACAGCAAAATGACCAGGGCTCGACAGTTTTCCAATACGGAGGTATTTTCCGATGCCGCCGCGGTATTTACGACAGTAGCATGCAGAAATCTTGATTAAACTATGAAGAACTACATCTTTTTGTACAAAAGAATCATTTACATCTATATGCTATGATCTTAATATATCAATTTGCTTGGAAGAATATTTTTAGGAATAAAAGGTATAAGAACTCACTTGTGAACTTATTGACATTAGTTTGTTAAACAGTATTTTTCATGAGATACTGTACTCATATCCAACCTGAATTCTACTGTCCCAATAATTAGTAAAATGGATTGCCTGCGAAATCTACAACATATCTTCATGTGCAAGTGTAATTTAGATGTGATTACTACCAATACTATCATCTGCTCTGGGATTCTAGTAACCTCTACTATTGAATTAAAATGTTTTTTCCAAGAAATAGCCAGGAAATTTATAAATCACATTTTCATATTCAGAACAACTCCAGATCCATGGAGCTGAGATCCATTGACAAATCTGAAGTAAATTGTATGCTTGTATAAACCCATTCTCCGTTATGCATTGAAAACAAAATTTGAAGCTAAGTGTGTTAAATTATGGAGTCTATATTCTTAAGTTCTTGATGAATGTCATTATTGTCATATTCACATTTGAATTCACTATCATATTGCTTGCTTCTAATGGCGCAAATGCATAAGTTATGATTGTCCCTGTGGGTCTGTGTGCCCTATTTACCAACAACAAACTTCTTTGGTTCAATATCTTGACAAATAATTAAGAAATTTTAACTTTCATATTTTTGATATTTTTTAATCTTTAAGGACATAAAAATGAATTTCACATTATGGTAAATAGAGAATAGATCATGTTAAATAAAAACTACATTTTTATAGATGCGGATTTTAAAGAAGGAAGTGTTTTACCTCTGTCATCAATGCATTAATTTCTCATGGTGATAGACATCAATTTACATTGACTAAGGACATACTAATTTAGTATGTCCTTGCATTGACTCAAGTTATTGTTTCAAACTAAAATAGAATTCCTTTAAGAATAGATCAGCTACAGATTTCAGTTAAAGTTTGTCAACAAGTGAAAAATAAATGTTGTTGTAAATGTGTTCTTCTGAAAATCCATACGTTATAGTAAAAGAAATATTAAAGACAATTTTTACAACAAAATTGTCAACAAATATTAAAAAATGATATATATTGCTAATGCTTTAGCAACATAACTTTGTTATCAAATCTCATTGTTTTGGATAGCTAGTGATTAAATGATTATGAAAAATATAACAAAATTAATTATTTATTGATTTTTAATGTAATGCTAGTTACTCTGAAAAACATTAATACTTCAAAATCATGAAACAATAGAATCTTGCAATGTATAGATAAATTCAAACTATGATGATGTTCCCAATTTAATTTTTGGAAAGTTCATAACTGTGTCTTTATCCACTAATTTATTCATATTCCATTTAACAATTATTGAATTCTTGTCTTAATACTTACAAATGTTCTCAAATGTTTTCATTGCATGAAATATTAGGTATAAGGTTGTATTTTTTCGAAGACATATGTCCACTACTTGCCATTAAAGTTGTTCTTCATAATGTAAATACAACTTTGAATAATTTACTTAAACATATAGAATTAAAACACAGCTGAATTCACATAATAATGAAGTCTTCATATTTAGATAATCTTTTTAGTTTGTAGTATCATATTTTTCAATTGTATCTCTCTTTCCACACTTTTTCAATTCTTTAGCATTTTCTAGGTAGTAAGAACTTGAGTATTTGAAGCTACACTCTCCACCCATATCAGTTGGTATAAATTCTAAAGGAAGGAAGTTTTGGAGTTCGACTTCATTCACAAAAGCAACACGTTCAACAAACTTTGGATTAATCAGTCTTTTGAAAACATTCCATGTTGTTGAAAAAAATGATGGCATTTTGTAGAATAGCAGTCTTGAAAGAAGATATGGATAGTATTTCTAAAGAAGACATTGTAATTCAATCATTAATAAGAAATGTTTTTTCTTAAATTATACATTTTTACATTAATAATAATAATATCATATAGATGCTTAAATTATATTTATTTCAGTTAGAGTTGTCATGTATCACATTGGAATTGATATTATGGCAGAGTTAACAAGTATAGCTTTGCAAGTCAATGCTAAGTCAGTGATATTGACTATTAATGAACATAATTATCCATAACTTTCAAACCTTGTGCCAAATTGATTGAATTCAAAGGGTGTTTTTCTTTGCTTAGTGGTTCACAAATTTGAATGTAAAAATTGTAAGTGACTGTCTAAGAATATTGGAGAAATGAAGTCACCATTTTTAGAGAGAAATATGAAAAGACATAAATGAACATCAGTCCAACTATTTTACAGACCTCTGGATTGTGTATGATAGCAAAAAGCAACAAACTCCTCAAAAGATCCTTACCATATCAAGTTATGTGGCCTCATTCTGTAAATTTTATAGAAGCCACCCGATTGAATTACCAATATAGCTTTGCAATACCACCAATTTTAATCTTGGGAATGCGGTAAATTCTGAAATTTTCCTGACTGATCTTTTGGAAAAATCTTCTTCTGCCATTTTAAGCTGTGAAAATTTGCTCAATTGAATGTCATAAGCAGCTTATGCTGAACTTGAATTGATACTAATGATAGAAGTTTTTCATTAGCAAACTACATTTCTCAGTGTTATTTAAAAAATACCACTTAATTCATTGACTCCCAGAAAATTTACCCCATATATATATATATGAATATTGAAAATTGAAATTTAGAAAATCATGTTAATAATTTAATTTACAAATGTGTCAGAAAATTAATAGTGAGTTAAAATCCGCTTGCATGATAAGCTTTATCTTCTGACTTCGTGTTAGAAGGCTTATGTCGTCTGAGTTTGATGTTAAGGCTTACGGTTAATAAAATGAATCTAGTGTTAAAAAGCCTCTTGTGTAAATGCAAATTGAATAGCCCTAATGGTTTTTTGCAGTTGAAGTCTTAAGAAAAATGCAAATTTGAAATATCGAAATGGATAAGAGAAAACGGTTTTCAAAGCGTTGATCTTAGGCCACGGTTAGACTAGTAATTGGTTCAAAAGTGACCTGTCACATTTTGAGTGAATCGCACGTCTAACCACCCGAGATAATTAGCGATGTGACGATCACAAAGAAATCGTGCGAGTTCGATTTCCTTGTGATCGTCACATCGCTAATTATCTAGGGTGGTTAGACGTGCAACGTTTTCAAAAGTGATAGATCACTTTTAACCAATCACCAAGTCTAACCGTGGCCTTAGCTGCAATTGAATTATTAATCTGTGAGTTATGAACACTTACATAATATATTTGAATAAATTATGAAATGTTGAAATATATCCTTGGAAGTTAGTAATAAGGCGAATAGATATTCAATATTTTAAGATGTTAAAAGAAAATTAGTAAAAGAGTATTAAGTAACTATGTTGTCAATGTGGATGAATTAATTCAAGATATTTACCTGAAATGTATTCATTATGAATTTTATAAACTTCATTTCAACATTCTTGTGGGAAATATTTGCGAGATTCAGTACTAAGGTCATGTGAGGGTTTTCTTTCAACCAAAAAATCTGCTCAAATAGATAAATACAAATATTTTGATACTCTAACAAGGGGTATTCTCCTTTATTGTAGCAGCTAAAATTAAGCCAAACCAAATGATGGTTTTCCTTATCTTTACCATAACAATATACAAGCTCTAAAAAATAAAAGTTACTAATTTAATTTATCCAATTCAAATTCTTGGTAAAATTAACTTGAATTTCGAATAAAATATAATGTTTAGCCTTCCATTAAATTCACTCTCAAAATCCTTTTTGTCAGAAAAATATTTGATAAATGACACTTGCATTGATCAATTTTAAAAGTGGTTTAAATGGAATATTTAATTGCTACATGTTTTAATTAACTGAAATATGTGTTGTTAAACAATAATATGTGTGAAAGAGCTGCCCACAATTTTTTTATTAATAAATGTTCTACGAGGATTTTTGTAAAGATGAGCGCGGCACAGGTTTTTTAAAATTTAAAGACAATTTCTTAGGTATTTTGTGCTTTCATTCAATTTTATTAGGGTAGTATCAAATTTTCAATGAAATATGTAAAAATTACTTTTAATATTTTGTATGTAAAATTTCTTAGTTCTGCTTCAGAAAGAGTTTTTTTGAGAAATACTTAGAGATTTTAAATGATAAGATTTTTATGCAACCGCAAGTTGTTTTATTTCTACCACTAAACACCGCAATTGTAAAAATCGCTACCGCGGTATACCGCACCGCGGTATTACCGCATCGCAGTCATCTCTAGTTTTTAGCTATTCTTATTCTAAAAAAATAATATTTTTCAACATTTATTGCATATGTGCTTCTTAGGATCACTAAGGCGCCATACTGATATGAGAGATCAGGCATCTTTGGGAGAATCATCGTGTAGGCCTAAGTTGGCGTTAAATTTGGATATGGTTTAACCCGAAAACTACAAAGCCGTGCCCTATCGACAACAACCTGTATTTATTACATTGTCATTTGGTTATAAATCTTTCTGAATATAATAATACTTTTATGAATGAAAATTTAAATTTCTACTCATATTGGAAATAACTTATTAGCTGAATAATAAACATTTGAATTTTCTATTGATATTTTTATTCTCTGACTATTATGCTACACACCGCTTCAACCTCATTGTCCTGGTTGCGACTACTGTGTCCGCCTATCTACACTCACTGCAATAGAGCTGGGCGCCAGCCGGCTGAGCCACCGCCGGCTAAATACTTTAGGTCAGCCAGCCGCCGGAAGATTTATACCGCTGACCCGAGTGATAACTAAAACTATATCAAGAGAAACCAAAGGTGTCATAATAAGGAAACCGCATTTAATGTGTTTGATGTGGTTGATCCTTTAATATTGATTCGTTTATATCTTATTAATCAGATTGCCTGTAAGCCCATGATGAACCTTTTGCAGATCACGATTCGACTTGCATTACATACGATTGTTACAGGGCTATAGGCCTTGTAGGGTATCTATATAGAATATTAAACAGTATAATCAAGTTCATTAGATGTTGTTCAGTCGGCTAGGTCGCCAATAGTAGTCGCGTGACGGCGGCGCCCACCTCTACACTGAAAGTACATTTAGACAGCATAATTCAATAAAATGAAACCCCTCATTCATTGACGAACTCTGCACTGAGAGGACACGCGAAGCTGGTAATTGGATTAAAGATCTGTTTAATAAATAGTTTACTATGGCATTAATCAAAAGCAGGACAGTGTCACTGAGTTACTTTATTAATTTGAAGAGAGCAGATGCTATTATATTTGATTCTATTTGACAACAATGCAGAATTTAAATTACTTCAGACAGACATTTATAGCTACGGATCTATAGGTTTAATTAACTCTATGGTTGTGTTACCATATTGAATCAAGCATGAAAGTTCATAAAAGCATATTTTAAGTGACGAAAAAAAAACTTCAGCATACACTTGAAATCGTTTGATGCTAAATAATATAATTTAGCAGAACTTTCAATTAAAAAGCTATAACTTGATTTTTTCCATTTTTCAATCTACCATTTGGAGCGGTAGTTAAAAACAAAATATTATACTTATTTATAATTTCGTAGAGTAGTCTACCAGGAATTAAAAAATAAACTTTATTTTTAATTAGTATAGTAATCATTTGAAGCAATCACGTTATTCAAATGTTCCTTCAAATTTTTCACCTACATCATGAAGGGCTTAGTTTAACAAAAGATTCCGAATGTGTTCCTGGTCTATCGATACACATGCCACTCTGTATCATTTCAGAGTAGATAAAGACAAAGAAACAATGATGATACAAGGATGTTAGTGTAACATGAGAACTGCAGACATTTGAATACAAGACAATAAGTTAAAAAGATAAAACCAAGGTGTCACTCCTCTCATAATACACATCAGGATCATGCATCAAACAAATGTAATGAACCTGATGCTATAATTACTGGAGAATTTTATCCTGTGCCCAATATCACCGCCGCACCGCCCATTGGTCTGTACTAGATAAACTGATCATTAAATTTGCAAACAATGGGGAAAAATGATATGCACCTACCCAAACTCAGATGTTGGATACGCAGGTCACACATTGGACAGGCATCCAGAGTGGTGTGATCACATAATCTTGCAAAAAGGAATATTCGAATTCACGTCTGCATATCGCATGAATCTATATCAAAGATACAGTTTGTTATTGGGGGAAAATTATCTTATCGTTCAAAAAATATTTTGCAAAATTGAAGCAAACATCATTAAGCAACTGTCCTATATGACCATGAAATATGGTATAGATTTGGGACCAACAATAAATATGAGATTAGTTTAGGTGAAAATATTAGAACATTGTAAAGCACTCTATTTCTGAAGCACGTATATTTCTTAGGGAAGTATAATTGTTTTACCCTTGACTGATTTTTTTACCTGAAAAAATACACATGTCACAAAATTTTTTATTTAATCCCTAACATTCCTTCCCTTCCAAGATTTTAGTTTGTTTATGTGAATGCATCATCGATTTTTAATTTAACAAATGTAGGAGGTACCATGCACCAATCCAAGACTTATCTAATTTCTTTTTGTTGAAGTTTTTTAAAAACTATATCACCATAATTAATTGGACATTATTTCATGGGTAACAGGCAAAATCCATAATTAAGTTCAAATGGACGGTACTTTTGCAAAATTTCTTTATTCCCTTGTGTTACCCAAATTGTAACCCAAGCCATATCCCACACCATAACCCTAACTCCAAACCTAACTCTAACCATATCACTAACGATACCCCTAAACACAACTCTAACTTTAAACTAAATTCTACACTAACCCCAATTCTATCTTGCCCCAAAACATAAACCTAACATTATAGTATGTTTTTCACCATGATAGAGCGGAATCAATGAAAATATATTCGTTTTAAATTACGCTAACAAAGCAAAGCCTTTCAAGAAGGCTTTGAAACAAACTAACTACGTGAAAAGATCGAGGGAAAAGGCACTGTGTTTATTGAATAATCATTGCCAAATCCTATAATTGCTTTGTAAGGCCACGGTTAGACAAATGATTTGCTCAAAAGTGATCTATCGCGTTTTGAGTGAATCGCACGTCAAACCACCCGAGATATTTAGCGATGTGAGGATCACGAAGAAATCGTGCGCGTTCGATTTCCTTGTGATCGTCACATCGCTTATTATCTAGGGTGGTTAGACGTGCAATTCTTTCAAATGTGACAGATCACTTTTAACCAATCACCTAGTCTAACCGTGGCCTAAGGCTACGCACGTCTAACCACCAAAATAATTAGCGATGTGACGTAATTTGGTAACTTTTCTTGCTACCAATCACATAGTCTAACCGTGGCTTAAGCAAACAAAAGCCGCGTGATTGAACCACAAATTAGCATATTAGTAGTAGTATATTACAATTATTTTATAATTCATATTGAAACTTACAAATATTAATAAAAAATTTGCATATCCCGTCTACCATAGGCGCCGCGAGGGGGGGGGGGCGAGAGGGCAGCTGCCNTTTCAATGTTAGTGGATTGAATTGACTAGATTTTTAGGTTAGTAATATTTAATTTAAATAAATTTAAATTCATTTTTAATTCTGATGTATATAGATAAATTGTGAATTATACTATTAAAAATATATCAAATGCGCAAATAATTTTTTGGTGAATAAAATTTTTTTATTAGATCGTTACAGAAAGTCTTTAAATCCTTAACGATTAAGCAATGCTAAAATAAATTTCAGTTAAGCGAAGTATGGGGTAACAAAGTTACCCCAAATTTAAAAAAACCTAAAACTTTATAAATAGATTTTTACATATGAAAATTTGTAAATTCCTTCTTTAGCTTTTAATCAAAAATAATTTTTAGACGCTTTGCCTAAAAATCTTCCTTAAATTTGCAGGATATTTTTACAATTAAAGCTTTTGATTCAAGAATTGGAGGCAGAGTAAATTTATAACCGCTACCCTCCCCAAGACCCACATTTTCAAGAAGCTTGACACCCTGATGACAAACAATGTTATGAATGCATTTGGGCCAAACAATAAAATCTCAGGCTGAATTCGAACACTTCCATTTATTTCCCCGCAATCATTTAATTGTCTGCAGTAATCATGCAATAGGAAAGGAAAGAGGAATTAGATTAGATGCGTAGTAATTTGCTTAATTTACTCAGGGGATAATATGTTTATATATATATATATATATATATATATATATAAAATTCAAATTCCTGGAGTCCTAAAATGGATATAGCTTTTTTCTGAGATTTTCTTCTTCACGTAGCAATTAAAATATGCAAAAATCTTAGCATACAAAAACTAAAAGGACTTAGAATTTCACAATATAGATGTTTTTTGGGTACGAGCTAAATGAATATTTATAAAATTTTCATCAATCATATCATTAGGGTTTTTCAAGCATGACATTACTATAACAAACTCGCAGTCATCCTAAAGCAAAAGTTATAAGCGGATTAATTTTGGGGTAAGAAAGTTACCCCAAACTTAGAATATTGAGGTTTTTGTTGAATCTAAATAAGCAAATTTAGGAAAGTAACAAAATATCAGTTTCTTCCTATTTGATTTGAGCTCAAAATCCTATTCTAGTTGTTGTTGGGGTAACAGAATTGCCCCAAACTTAATTTAACCATTAAACCATGTTAAATCTTGATTAATATTTGGAAAATAATGGTGTTATTTTAAAATATACTGATATGGTAAATATTGATTCCAAAATAGTTGAGTGGTAGAAAATAACAAACCATAGGCCTACGTTCTTATATTTTCCACATAGGATAGGAGATTAAATCAGATTCTAGCACATTACTTTGGATAATCAATTGCTTGGAAAATAAGATCTCATCTCCTTGTTCTCTTTCAATTAAATGATTAAATTTCTTCAAAAAGAAATGAAATATTTTTTCTACAAAAACAAGTACAAAAAATTTGTTGCCCCTCCTTTAAGAAGTTTCTCGCGGCGCCCTTGTCTTCTACATATTGTTTTGGGTATGGTTTGGGCTAGGAATAAGGTGGGGGTTGGCTTAGGTCAGTGTTAGGGCTATGGTTTGGGTTAGTGTTAAAGTTGGGGAAGGGGTTTAGGTTAGGTCTATAATTATTATATTGATAAACTTGCATATTTTTGCAATTATTTGATTGGGGAGGGGGAGATTACACACAAACACCAAATGGACTAACCCCTTTTCTAGGAAATGAGGAATTTATTAAGCATAATTTAAGTCTCCTATAAAATCTTTCAGTTGCACCTTTTCACACGGATTATAAGTAGGGGTAACCAAAAATGAACATATAAAATTTGTTTTTGGATCTAAAAATAGAAAAACTGAACAAGAAAATTGTACTTTAAAATAGTTAATTAGAAAATAAATACAAGTAAATAATATACAAATCCTTCCATAAATTGCTGAAATATGATACAAAGTAACTCCTCGATGTTACTGGGAGCAAAATGTTCAGCATTACCATTTGGAAGGCTGCCCGTTTTGTAATAGCATGTAGTTCAGTGGGCCCAAATTTCTACTCGCGGAAATAATTTCTTCCAGATCTTGCTGTGCAATTCAATTGCATCGATTGCTTCTAATGAATTTTGCAATTCAATAACTTCTGTAACGAAATTTCACAAAAATTAACCTATTAGAATTTATGGACTTTAAGAACCTGTGGTTGCCCCTAATTATAATGTATTTTTTGAGAAAATTTTATTCCATAGTTGTTTATTAATGATGCAAATAATTCACTAATAAATTGTCTGCCCTTTTTTTTATTTTTTTTGTCAAAATTTAATCTAAGTAGAGGACCAAATCTATAAATCCAATTTTCCAAAATGACATGCAAAATTATTTGCATTAATAGAGCAGCCACTAACAGCTTCAGTCAATTTTGTAAAAATTCGAACAGTTCGTTTTTTGGCTTTTGAAATTTGAAGCATTAACATAATTATAATTAACTGTGCAACAAAAAACAACTTTTTAACATTTGCGAAAATATTTTCAACAATATTTTGACAATTCGAACCCACTGATTCCCAATATGAACTTAGTTTTTTGCTGTCTATCTCTTCTTACCTGCAAAATAGCTATAAATTCCGAATGTTGTAATAAAAATGAAGAGGATTCAATATAGCTATCTGCTTAAAAAATTTGGAAAATATCAAATATATAAAATTTCATTAAAAGTGGTGTACGAGTTTTCTCCAGAATAGTAAATCAACATTTTTCATTAGACCGCTTCTCCAATACTTTAATATGCTGATGGAATAGTTTGCCATGCTTACATCAGCTAAGTTTTTGTGGACTAAATGCAAGTGAGAATGCAAGAAATGAAGCCTTAGTGACATCTTGCAACCCTTCTATTTGTAATACATAACCATTTCCTTTACATTTACTTTTGCATGGAGACTACATTCACAGCAAGTAAACATGCTGCTATCAATTTAAATGAATTCTATAGGCTCTCGTTGCTTAGAGTTAAGAATTTAAGCAAAATTGACAAGCTCTTGAACTTTTGAGCTACTCACTGTGGCATCTTTGAATTTGTTTCTGATATTTTTTGAAAACTTTGCGTTCAGTGATAGTATATTAGGTCAATCATTTCTAAAAGCCTTGACAAATTCGAACAGTCTGTTTTTTGGCTTACAAGGGCAATATTTTTGCGTGTGTTCTGCCCCTTCAAAATAATGGCGATGTGCATATATTTTAAGATCATTGTTTTCATCATGGGTGCACTAACACCCTTGTTTACTAAATTACCTGAACCAAAACCATTGGAGATACTGATTAATTTTCTAACTAGTTCTCTTAGTTCAGTAGAATCTTTAATACAATCTAGGGAATTATCACTACAGGGGCAATGCTTGCAAGAAGATATCGTATAACTTGATGAATTGCAATCCTAATATAACTAGAGATATTTACATCGGACAAATATTTAGAGCGCTTTTCTAAGTTATCTAAAAAGTCATCAAATTACTCTCCAATATGTTCTTGTGTTCGATAAGAAAAGTCCAAATGAATCTGAAGGTGCTTCTATGACTAATGCAGAATTCTTAATCATAGTTTTCATGGAGTCAGATTTGCTTGAAAGTATGAAGAATGTTGAAATGATTAAGAAATACAGTCTAGTGAGTTCGACTATCTTTAACAGATAATTCTTGCCACGAGCAAGAATAACGACGGCTGATCAACTACCATTTTGTGTGAATGGCTTAGTGCATTGAATTTATTACATATATGTTGTCCATATGTGATTAGGGAATGCACAAGTGCATATATATATATAAAAATATTATGTAAACCATATATATATATACATATACAGGCTCTAGATACTATGGGATTTGTATCCAAAACCACACGCACTTTCCGATTTCCCATAGTATCCAGCGCCTTTTTTGAAGCAAAGCTAGAATAATTCATTTAATCCAAAAATTTTTACATTGCCCATTTGGAATAGGTGTCTAATTTCTTATGTCAGAGTTTTAAATATTTTCAAAATAATTTTTTACCCGTATCCAGCGCCCTCTGCCATAGTATCTAGCGTCCGTACAGATATTTTTGTATCCAGCGCCTTGTAGATATTTTAAAATTTTGTATCCAAAGCCCGTATATATATATTTATATATAATTTATTTATTTATACGTAGTACTAAATATTTGCCATTATAAGATAAGCGCACCTTTTACTATCTGTGTCAGACCTTAGACTAACATAAATACTATACATTTCAACTACTGATTTGTTAGATTCTGAAACAAATCCAACATTTGTCTTCCTAAATGGAATCATGCATAATGTTATATCTCCAAATTGCTATTTTGTTATAGTGAAATTTTGAATGAGCAAATACATCAATGATGGCGCAATAGAAAAACTAGCATTGAGCATACAGCGAAAATGCTGAATTTTCGATAAGGTAATGCTTTCTTTCTTTCTACACAAAGATATTTACCAAATCTGTTGTAAATAACACTGACAATCTTTATCTACATTTTTTTAAGTGTTATCAACTTAAAACTTTTATATTTAAATTTATATAATTTTACGTTAATATTTAATTTGCACTGCATTACTTGACCGCTAGAGGGCTTATAAACACTTAATTAAATTTCGTCTAATGCACAATAATTGAACATTAGAAATGCGAGGGGCAATAAGCACATGCTATTTATGTGGAATTTCCGCAGGACATATTATATTGTTCAAAATTCATTTGGGATTTACGTTCCTACCAATATGTTTATTTCGTTGTTTTCTTATCCGACATTTAGGGCTCACCTGATAATATTAGGTATAGTAATATTTTTAATTCGTTGAAAAAAACCAAGTTGAATAAGCAAAAAATATTAAATATATGTTGTAGACTAAGATACTAATACTTGTAGCTATAATAATATTTCCCAAATTTACAGTGTCTGTTAGGCCACGGTTAGACAAGTGATTGGTTCAAAAGTGATCTGTCAAATTTGAAAGAATTGCATGTCTAACCACCGGGGATAAATAGCGACGTGACGATCACAAGCAGGGATCCAACATGATTAATCGTCAACGCGATTAATCGAGATTAATCGGAAAGATTAATCTATCGTGCTGGTCAAGTACATTAGATTAATCGTAAACAGCGTGCTCGATTAATCTAGATTATTCTAATTAAGTTGATGCTTATGCATTCAGTTGTCATTTTCGGTTTGATCTTATCTATGGCCAATATTCTTGTGTCATATGTTTTACAAAAGAAAACCTTAACACCGGACATAGAAGAGGAGCGTGATGATTAGGCCACGGTTAGACTAGTGATTGGTTCAAAAGTGATCTATCACATTTTGATTGAATCGCACGTGTAACCATCCGAGATAATTAGCGATGAGACGATCACGAAGAAATCGTGCTTGTTGGATTTCCTTGTGATCGTCACGTCGCTAATTATCTCGGTTTAGATAGGTTTATAGAATTAATAATCATGATTGTACATTTTATGTTAAAATAAACCCATATCACATGTAGGCATTTCTTTTTTATACTTGCGTATCAGTATTAAATTAAAACAATTAACTGATCAAAAGAATCCTTTCTAGTAAACAAAAACATTTGAACTTTGCGAGTTATAAAATAGTGATTAGATTGGGAATTCGATCACAGCGTAGCGAACTCAAGTATTGNCAATCACTAGTCTAACCGTGGCCTTAGGCATTTAACATACCTAGGAGCGTCGAATTTCGCCTAATTCTATATATAAGGATCCTCGATTTTATCACGCCAACTTCTAATCAGATTG
>CABFPE010000120.1:222788-233598 GCA_900660155.1 Hofstenia miamia | reverse complement strand
TATATGTACATACGTGGGGGTTCAATAAGTATTTACCTAAATGCTATGTTAGATGAGCGTAATAACATATATAGGTTTAAATTCTAACATATATAATTGAGCAGTGTTCATAACGTTGTGCTTTGTTGTCATAATTATTGTGTGTGATTATTTCTTGTGTATAAAGGGCAGATTGGTGAAATTTTTCAGTCTGTGAAAAGTAACAATGAAGGAGATGGCTGCAAAATTAACGAACGCATAGAGAAAAGAGGCCTCAGGATACCTTACTTTGACAAAGTGGCTACAGGAACTTAAAAGAGGATGAACAAGATCCCGAAGTTCCATTGAATTCGAAGACGAAAACATCAATGTTCTGAAAATTTTCAAAGTGACTTGCTCTTATTATGGCCATTAAGTGAAGATAGCAAAACAAAAACGCAGGAAATCATATTGACAATCATTTTTGTGTTATATGACGATGCCCACATTCACTCCTCTGAATATTACTCAAACACCCTAGCCCCTTTACAGCCCAGATCACGGTCCATGGGATTTTTCGTTGTGTCAATTGAAGTCTTACTTAAAAGTGAAGTGGCTAGGTAATGTCACTCAACTTCTAAATGACGTAAATACATCTCTTCGCGAAAAATCAACTGAAGATACCATTCTGTGATAATTAAGCTTTTCAGAAAATGCAGGGGTATATGTTGAGAATGAAGGGGGCTACATCAGAAAATAACATATTATTATTACCAATTTGTGTCACTATTATTATAACTTTGTCATTGCGTTCTAAATGCAGAAAAGAAAAGTTTTTTAAAATACTTTACAGTTCAAATTATAATCTAAAAAATTTAAAAGGGTTTGATGTATTCCGTACGCCAGTGTTATATACATAAATAAATATTGAATTCTGCTTTCATAATGTTAAAATAATAAATATTAATTTGTAATAATGAATGAAGATCTTTAACAGTAAACATGTAATTTATATACTTTATAATTTTAGTGAAGTACAATATGAATTTAGACAACAAAGCAATAATGCTGTTACTGCTGGCTAGCAGATATAAAAATCCAACATTTACAGCTTGCACAATCAGTAAATTGTTTTAAAGTCAAAAGAAGTGAAATTCGCTCTATAATTATGCAATTTGCCGCTCAAATTCAAGGGCATTTTTACGATCACTCTTTAGGAATGTAAACAAGAGCACATTTCATCACGCGCGGTTTAATAATATTCAAAAAAATACGAATACAGATATTGAAACAATATACAATTGTTTAACCAACTAAAATCGTTCGTGTAGCACCCCCTCCCCAACTTTTGTCTAAAACTAATTAAATGACTAAAGTTGTTCGTGTAGCATACCAAATCAACAACAAAAGTTGGCGACAAAAGTTGTTCGTTCGGACGACAGAAATTGGTGACAAAAGTTGGCGACAGAAGTTGTTCGTTCGGACGACAAAAATCGGCGACAAAAGTTGTTCGTGTAGCATGGGCTTTAGACGTGTGATTCCATCAAAATGTGATAGATCACTTTTGAACCAATCACTAGTCTAACCGTGGCCTTAGTTAGACAATGAATCGAGTTACTTCTATTAAAACATACTTAGGCATTAATAATGCCAATACTATTATATGCTTGACTCCCTTAGTGCTTTCAATAGGTCTTTCAGCAACTCTTTGTAAATACTACAAAGTGCAGCATAAAAAGAGGAAGAAGTGTTGCCAGGAATTTCTCGTTTCACTACAATCTAGGAAAGGGTTTTATTGCAATATACTACGATGAAATTTTACTTTATATAATAATATTTTAACAAAATCCGTTAAAGATATAACAAACTTATTTTAATCAAGGCAATAGTTTTATATATATATATATATATTTATTTATTTATTAATCTATATTTTTATATAAATGTAAATATATACATATATTGTTTATTACATATGTCAAAGTGCATGCATCACTGTAGACAGTTAAAGGTGACACTGGACATAAATCTCAGATTATTTCAGCCATTTTATTTCAGTTTTTCGCCGGTAAAAGCAAATGTATATATATATATATATATATATATATATATATATATATATATATATATATATATATATATAATGAATATCGTGGCAAAATCCAACGGATCAAACATTGTTTAGCTTTATAAATTATAAGGTTCTCATAGAAATGTATAGATAAATACTAATGGTAATTTTCTTAACGGCCACTCGAACTGAGTTTAATGAATGAGGTTAAACTTTTGATGATTATTCCACCCTTTAATTCATTACTATTAAATTTTGTGAATTCATTATTTAATTGTCCATTTCTTTTTATATTTGAAGCATTAATATAATTATAATTAACTGTGTAACAAAGAACAGCGTTTTAAAATTTGCTAAAATATTTTCAACAATTATTGACAATTCGAACCCACTAATTCCCAATAGGAAGATAGTTTGGGTTTGCTGTCTATCGCGGCTTACCTGCAAAATAGCTATCAATTCTGAATGTTTTTTACTAGTAAAAATAAAATTAATGGGATTCAATATAGCTATCTGCTTAAAAAATTTGGAAAATTTGCTGCACATAGTGATTATCTCTCGTACGATTATAACATTCACAAATGAAGCAGCAATGATTTGTGTAATCTGCCTTCAGACCAAGTATAATCACAGCCAAATTCGACAGCACAGAGAAGCCACTCATATTGTTTCCTACTCGAATCACCATGAAGTATGGTGCAGACATGTCAACGAGCCGATCCGATCCGAGCCGAGCCAAGAATTGGATATACAACGAGCCCAAAACGAGTTGTTTTTAAGCAAACCAAATTTATAGTGCTGCTTGTTAATTTGATTATGCAGATTTTTCTTATTTTTCATTCAATATTCCTTACTGTTATTCTTATTTTAGAAATGTTTATTAAATAATAGGAAGAGCAATGGAAAAAATTCTGAGAGCATATTTTTAAAAAAATATCGAGCTAAAACGAGCCTCATTGAAAGATTTTATGTGGCGAGCCGAGTCGAGCCGAGCCGACCGAGCCGAACTTACTCAAATTTTAAACGAGCCAAGTCGAGTCGAGTTTAGAAATTACGGCTCGTCGACAAGGCTGGTATGGTGGGAAGTCTGCAATGGTATGTGGTGCAATATGGAATTGTGGCCTTCGCAAGATTGTTCAAATCACTGGTACTCTCCTAAGCTCTTAATATGCTCGGATTCTGGAAAAGTAACTCTTGCCATTCCTTACAACTGATCAATATATAAGCAGGATGGTGCTCCATGTCATACCTCAAAAGAAATAAAAAAATTCTTCCACAATAATGGGGTTGCTATCTTTGCTGACTGGCCTGGCCAATCTCCAGACCTTAACATTATCAAAAATATGTGGAAAGAGATCAAATATTGAATAGGACAGCATACTCTTCACACTGAAGACGAGTTGTGGAGTGCAATCACGAAAAAATTTTATGCAATTCCCAACAGCTTTACTGAAAGACTTTTTGCTTTAGTCCCTGACCGCCTTGAAACTGTTATTCGCTCAAAGGGACACCCTACAAAATATTAGAAGAGAGAATTCTGTTGCTAAATGCTTATATTGCATCAATTATTAATTTATGTATCTTATTTTGAATTTTCTTTTTTCATATTTGTTCATTGTTAAAATACACTTTTCCAATACAAGTTTTCTAATTTTGATTAAAAATTATTAGCCAATTGTTATTACACATATTTTATGGTATTAGACATACAGATTTTCCTTTCGCAATCAAAGTAACGCTTAGTTTTAATCTTAGACACACTATCCAATGAATGTTCATTATTTATTAAAAATAGCAAGTTGGTCGGATACATATTTCCAATACTGTATTAGAAAATGTAATACTAAATTGTAAGATTTTTGAGGGCTTATATTGAAGTTCAAAAATTTACAATATCTCAAAAGCAATGCTAGAGCGAGCAAAGTTGATATGAATTTCGAACTCGACGTCAAATATGGGTCTATAATCTGATTAGTATGTGTTTGGAAATTTTCCCGTGTTGCAAAGTGTATTTGACATTTTATAATAAAGCACAAAGAAGTGTCAATCGAACATGTTGGATATTGTGGTCGGCAAAAAAATTAAAGAACAAAAGAACATTTATAAAATCGTAGATTAAGTTGCAAAGTTAAAATTTTAAAGCACCTATTAAGATAATTTCAATAAAGTTTAGGAAGATTATATTAATGAAATACTATTAACAATAATAAAAAATTATTTACCAACATGAATTTAGTGGTTTTTAACAATCCAAAATAATTTAAGTGTTATACAAAAATATAATTTATTTTATTCGTTTGTCTGTTGAATCTCTTGGTGATTGGTCTCCTCTTACCATCAAACATCTTCAAAGAATTGGTTCCATGGCAGCATCTCGGTCTGCTAACATTGTTCATAAGTTTGTAAACAGACAATTTTTTGGGCAACTGTCAATTATTCTTCAGAGGGGTAATGCCATCCTCAAAACGTCACGTTATTTCACTTCTTAAGCCAACTCTTTCAGTAAACCATCAATCATGAAGATGCCAATTTATTTTAATCTAATATTTTATTATAAATATTTTTTTATTACTATTATTTGGGTTTTTTGTTATTGATTCTTTTTCTTTGAAATTATTAAATTTTTGTACAGTTGATTTTAAATGATTTCTTTTGTAAACTAATCTATTTATATATTTGTAATCAAATTATATTATACTTACGTTTTGTTAGTAAATCCGGATTGAGTTTTTCTATCTCCAAGTCATTAATTCTTAGGCATCTTCTGAATTTAAAATAATTGATGACGTGCAATTGAGTGCCTCGTGTGTGACCGTGAATGAATTTTTCATGGATTATAAATTTGGACAGGAAATCATCATCAGTTTTCATAGCGTCAACATCTGACTCATGGTAATCATTTTCAATGTTTTTTGTAGTTAGTAAATTTTCTCTGAGAACAGAGATTTCTTCAATTGTGGCAATCGGGACTGTAGCTTCACTCATACTTAAATTTTATTCTTGTTTAACAAATATTTATCTAGACGTAGTTCTCTTCCGTGATTACTGTTTTCTAACAGCAAATAGTTTTCATTTATCAATGATACAGAAAGCCTAGATTAGCAAAACAGCATAGAAAATATTTAAAGAAATTCAACTTCCAAAAGGATAGCATACAAAATGCATTTTTTAACAATATTGCCACAGGGAATTAATTGAAGGTTTTATATCCCTAAAGCTCTGCTTAAATTGAGGATTTTTATCTGTCCCACAAATAGGATAATGCCTACAAAACAATTGTTAATGAGTACACGTTGGACATAAACATCTAAATAGCGTTACTATTGTAGATGTTTATGCTTTGAAGTATCAAGGTTAATTGAATTGATATTAAATTTAGTATTTCATACTAAATCATTATAGTAAATTTAAAGGCAATAGAATAGAATCAGTGGTGTACGCATGGGGTAAATATGTTGGAATGTCCTCCCCGTCAAGTTGTCAAATTTTTTTCAGTCTCATCAAAAAAATGTTTGCGAGCTCACTAGAAAAGAATTTGCTAAGTGGTTCTATAATAAAAATAAATGTTACCAAAACATCGATCTAATTCTAAGCTTAGTTTTAATCGGATATTAAACAAAGACAACAGCAACATTATCAAATAAAATAAGCAAAACGTGCTTATACTACAAACCTAGCTGAAGGGCTCAGTGGCGGATCCAAAGGGACAAAGGGGGAAATGGGGGGGGGCATGCATTCCTCTCATAAGCAAAACACAAGCTGAGTTTTTTTCGTACACATTACTTTCTCAGAACTCAGGAACAGTCTTGTATCCAGACGTTTATGTCTCATCAAGACGGAAAGTAATATCAAAATTGGACTTCATACTCAAATTTATACATTAGTTACATGTACAAGCATCTGTTTTATGCAAACTCTTTTGATGGATGTTATCCAATCATTAATTAATTAAGAAGATGTCTTGATATATGTTGAGAACAACAGTTACTTTCTTCTTCACATTTAACCGCATTTCAAGAAGTTATTAATGAAATGAAAACAGTGTAAAACCATTACAGCAGTCAATTGACCACTGGCCAGGATGATCCAAAGATACAAAATGTCATGATCCCGACTTATCCTAGTTCAAGGTGCACGTGTTCAACATGAAATATGATCGCATTCCTAACGATGCTTACATAGGTTTTACAGTGATACTGTTTAACAGAAATTTTACATTTAATTATAAATAAATGCAAATTGTGAGCATCCATAATTAAAGCTACAACAACATATTCAACTTGTAAAAACACACTACGTATAATATATAATTAATAAGTCAGGGATCTTACTCATAGCATATAAATAATTTTCATCTAAAATAGGGATTAGTCTAAGTTTTGCTATCCAACAATTTCATTGAAGTAACATTGTAGTCTAATTTGAAACTGATCAATAGGATAAGCAAAATGGATAAGAAAAGCCTCTAGCCCTAACAGAAATTAATATGAAGTTTTCTATTGGGGACAATCGATACTGCATACATGAGTCACATACTATTGTTTATGAACAGATGTCTGGTTATTAATTCAAGTTAAATTAGACCAAGATAAAATATATCCAAATTAAAACTGATATGAAAGCATTATTCTATCAATGCATGGTGAATCGCGTTAAGACTACACACATATACACTACAGTGGGTTTCCAAATGAATTACAAATTTAGTTGCGCATAGAATGTGTTAGCAGAATTTATCAAATTGAAATTGAAAATATATTTTTTGCAAGTGTAATAATGTGATCTAAAATTTAAAATGGAAATGCAATGTTTAAAACCCTCTAACAAACAAAACCAGTTAAATTGTCAAGATTATTGATCATGATATCTACAGTAGAGTTATTTTTGTTTTTTTAAATGTCATAGTTGCGTGTTCTTTTTCATACAAATTGAAGGAAGTTTCCTTTCATAATATTTGGGTAAATTGGAATCTATCAGTTCCTGCTTCCACATAATTTGTTTCTGAACCCCTGCATGTCTCAGTAAGTGATAAATTTGCTGCTAGCAGCATACCCTGCTTCAAACACCTATCATTATACATAGTTCAAATCAAAAACCAAAGGCATTATATTTTCTTAGTGTTATTGAGTATACATATTGAAATACGTATTTATTATTTATGTAAAAAAAAATTCGAGAAACTTCTATATTGAATAATTCAAAGGCCTACAATCACTTTTATCTCATTGGTTGTGAGATGGTGGAAACTATACACAATCAAGGAGAGAATGTGCCCATAATTCCTTCTATAATTTTTTAGTTAATTTGGATTTGCATTTTCAAGGTTCAAAGTGTTTTTTTCATCAAATTGTTTTAGGATTAAATTTTGCTAAAAAATGAAAAGACTAAAATTCTTGGCTTTTGTAAATGATTTTATAATATATTCATTATATAGATGTGCAAATCACTTCTGAAAATACATTGTTAAGTATTCATATGAATATAGAAAATGCTTATTATTAAGTGTTCACTGAAGTAGTTGAGCTCATGCTTTGTTATGTTCATTGACATCTAAAACTGTTTTCAAAACTACAAAAACTTTGTATTCAAATGGAAATTTTCAAAAATTTAACATGCATTAAAAATATATGTATAATGATATTAGTTATCCCAGTTGAATCAAGAGCCAGACCCAATTATTGAATGTACTTCATTGATTACTGAGGAGCTATGTAAAGATATTAAAGGTGACTTGATTGCTATCTATTAGACGATAGAGCAATTTTGAGAGTTTATCTGTTCTTTAGTGTACATAACAAAATCAAACAATAAAATTTTAATATAAATTCCCATCAATAAAATTTTGCAAGAACGAGTAGGATTATAAATATATGTATTTGCTTTTCTGCATGTGCTGTTGTGGTGTCAGGTCTCGAATCGAGGATTTTCTTGTTTTTTTCAAACATAGTGTCTCATCTTATTTGTTTTAATTTGTTCAAGAGAATTTTTATACAAATGAAAGTGTAACTTTGTAAGAACAAGAAATTGAATTTATATTTTTACGTGTACCTAATTTTCTTTATAGTAATAGCTGAATAACTATACATTTTTCTTGCCTTATATTAAGTAACATTTTTAACAGTGTTTTCAAGATAACAATTTTTCAAGCATCATACATAAAATAGTACGTGATGGAAAAATAAATAATTAATTTTAACAATATAACTTTTTATAAAGCCAATATATTATGTAACATTTTCATGCAAGGGTAATCGCATTTCTTCAAGCTTATTTGCAAAGCTTGATTATTACAAATCAAGACAAAAATGAACTTCTTGGTAATATTGAACGTAATCAAATTTTTACCAAGAGCATAAACACATAATAAACTTATCAAAATACCACTAAATTAAATGCAAATTGTATCAAACATGGAAATTCTATTTAGAAAAGTTACTTTTACAATATCTAAAATGTTTATTTTTGTTTCAGTTTTTCTGAACTCAAGTGTGTTTTCCCCGTTCAATCACTGAGGAGGTGAAAGAGTGAGGGGGCTTCAAACTGCAATAAAATTTATAATTATAAAAAAATAGAAATAAAGCATATTATATGCAGTTTTAAACAAATTAGAAGCCCCAACATATCAAAATAACAAAAAAATTGGACCCAAAATTAGATCAAACATCCTTAATAAACAATTTTAAACAATTTTGAAGGTCCAAGTTTTACATGTACAAAATATTAGTAAAAAGTATCTAGTATGCATTATAATGGTTTCTAAAAATTTAATGAATAATATTGAGGTGTGTGGTGAGGATCCTTTATTGATATCTGGCACCAGTAGTATATATATAGAGCCTCCTCCAACTTATTATTTTTCAATATTTTTTTAACATTTTCCTATTGAATTTAATATTAAAAAGTGTTTATTCAGAAATCTTGATTTTGTGCCACTCTAACTTCAAGAATTTTAGCTAAGCCGAACTTATTTAGTAAAAACTATTATTTATTACTTTTCTAAGGCATTCCTAATGAATTTATCTTATTCTTTGAGGTGCAGATATGTGCAAACTACTATGGCATAAAATTGAAGATGAAGAAAATTCTTTTGCAATTTGCTTAAGGAAAATAATGTTTTAAACTGTTTACAGATTCAAATGTTACATCTAGTTGTCAGTTAGCTATCAATAGTAAAAAACTCAAGGAAATATAAAAATACATTAGAGTTCTTACAGGCATTAAGATTATGTATGAGGTGTAGGTAATAAGGTAAAAATGTTTTGAAGAGGACACAGTGTGAGCATAAAAGGTTTGCACATTAAATAGAGATGGATGAACAAATATGCAAATGGAAAGAGGGCTTTTAAGCTTGACAGTAATGTATGAAACTCTAGAATGAAAAAGATGGAGTCTATCATTTCCCAAAAATTCAGTGTTTACAATTCAAGATGAACTAAGACATTTCTAATAGGTGTAAATAGTTAAGAGGTTGGTGGCAGATAAACTTTAAATGATTTCATTGAATTTTTGGAAGATAGTATTTCTTCCAAAACTTCATTCATGTCAGATGGGTGTGATCCCCAATCAGAGAATGGCATGTGGTGTAAATTTAGGAGGATTTGATGGATAGGTATTTGTGCTTTTAATGTTGAAAGAACTGATGCAATTGGTATTGATGATGATAGAGTTTATATGTGTTTTCAGTAAAGAGGGAAACCTAGCATATGAGATATTTGATGTAATGTCCAATATATGAGTATGCAGTAGTAACATGATTAGCCAGAGTTTTTGAGAGTAAACCTGCATAAAACACTGGCACCAGTGACAAGATTAGAAGCTCCAGGATTAAGGTACATTACTGTTACATGTTTTTTGTGTATATCTTCTTTCTTGAACTGGAGGGAAGAAAACACAATTTTGCTGCAATTGAGAAGGCTCATCTGCATTTGGAATAATTGCTGATTTAGAAGGACGTTCTAGAGAATTAGTGCTTAAAGTAGTTTCAATAGTGAGGCATTTAATAGACAGTAATTACACAGTAGCATTGGAAAAATAAGAATGATTTTTTATTTTCAAAATATGTGAGGAAATTTCAAAGGCAATTCCTGATATTTATTCAATTGCTTTTAATTTTCTAAAAATCAGCATCAATGAGCCCACAGCTTATTCATTCATCAATAATAACTCATTCAATTTTTGTCTTGTTACTTATAAAAAATCAATGGCAAATTGTCTTTATCTCTTACCTCAAAAATGAAATTGTACTAGCTCATTAAATATATCAACCATTAGAAGAATGCAACTTTAATTTTCTTATATATTTTTAATACTTAACATTGAATTTGTTCTTCATAATGTAGTAAAAAAATAATAAAACACTATAACAAATAAACATTAAAAAAAAATAGCTAACAACTCATAAAATAATGAAGCTTTCAATAGCAATTTATTCAAATGTTTTGTTCTTTACTGTTCAATAGAGCGTTTTTTCTGAGACATTTGCAGCTCTTTAACATTTTCTATATAGTAATTAATTGAGTATTCAAGGTTATACTCTCCACCCATATGATTTGGTATAGATTCTGCAGGAATGAATTTTTGAAGTTCTTCTTCATTCACAAAAGCAATGCGCTCAACAAATTTGGGATTAATAAATTTTTTGAAAACTTGCCATGTTTGTGAAAACAAAGTTGGCATTTTAAAAAATAGAAGTCTTGAAAGTAGGAATGGATAAAACCTCTAAAATATATGTTTTAATTCATGAATTTACAATATATATATATATATATATATATATATATA
>CABFPE010000120.1:199102-212996 GCA_900660155.1 Hofstenia miamia | reverse complement strand
TATATATATATATATATATATATATATATATGGGGTTGCTGAAGAAGTCAATCGACTAAATCCGCGCCATACCCCTAGAAATGTGCCGGTTTGATCTTGAAAAACCTCTGGCGACCCCTGGCACGCCAAGTGCTGACCTGTGTTGAGTCTGATCAGCAGAGTGAAGCCGAAGGCCGAACTTCAGTTGAGAGGGTTGCGCCTCTCCAGCTTTCACCAACCAAGGCTACTAACTTTGGTAACTATTGAGCGTCCGCTGTTTGCCTGCTATCGAGATCCGTAAAATAGAGGAGCCATGGACCACTTGAATGCAGAGCATCATGTGGATACATTGGAACTCCGTAGAATAAGTCTATGTCGGATCATAACTAACACAACAAAAGCTGGCCTAAGCCTATGTCCCAGGCTAGAGACAGAGGGTTTCCTCTCTATATAACTATCCCATGAGACGCACCCTAACTGGTGCCAGTAGCAGTCTTGCTGGCAGTGTTTCCACTGTGCCACCGGATGTCAACTTGAAAACTGAGCAGACAGGTTTCCCGACCGCTACCGCACCCATATGCACAAAGTACATATGGTGGCACCTTTTGTACCCTGGTTTTAACGCCTGATGTGGGTACGGGTCTCCGCCCACCAACGCGCCAACTCTACTGATTTAACATACATGTATGCCACTTTGACACTTAATTGTGGTTACAAATTAATGAAACCTTTTCATGGAAAGCAAGGGGAACAAACAGCCAAAATTTGTAAATGAGCTAATATTTAATTAATGTTTTTGTTATTTCTACTAAAATGTTTAACAAATAATGATATAAATACGTCCAAAGTTAAATACTATATTAATTTTATCTGTAAATCATGTAAATATTCATAAAAGAATTTTTAAAAAACTCTTAAAAAATCCCTATATTTGTAAACGCAACAAAGCGCCTCTTATAAGTATGTATATATATATATATATATGTATATGTACATATATGTACCGGTTATAATCTTAAAACTTTGAATATTTTTTAATAAAGTTTTATTGCGACATGTTTCAACAAACATTGTTGTCATTTTTAAGCATTTGGAGAAATGTTGTCGCGAACTTTTTCTTTTAGTAATTCAGATCTTCAAAATATATTTAGATTTCTTTGATGTCTTTGGTTATTTAATAATGTTTTCTTGGTTGATTTTATACATAGTGCTTCTGCCATTTCTATATATATATATATATATGCTCATTTCCTTGCTGAATAGAATTGCGTGAGATCTAAAAGTGACATATAATATTTTAGAAGCATGAATATAATTATTAACGAGGCACTAATTCATTTAATCGATAAAGATAAAAAATCCCAATAATGAGAAGCTGACAAACATTTTAATTGTTGCGTACATTACACATCACACATCCATTAGTCATCAATTGAGTAAATTTTTTATGAATTATGGATGGAATTTTAGGTATAATAATGATCACTTGCTGTTTTCTCATTATCTTATGTGTTTCTGACCTAAATGCAAATTTCAGTTGGAAAAAACTTCAATCGAATGATAAAAGCTCATATAGTTACATGTATATTCTTTTTCTTGTATCTAAAATTTGATATTTTGCATACACAAATTTAGTTACTGATATTTATTTGAAAAATTTGTGTTCAGAAAGACAATTACATTGATCAAAAACAATTTTAGACTGGTGGTAAATTTGATTTAATGTTAAAATATAAGGATAAAGAAACTGTTATCGTAATAATCTTGCTTTGAATGCACGTTCAAAGAAATTGGAAGTCTTCATAACATGTATTAACATAGTAATTGAGCGACATCTATGTAAACGCAAATTTACCCTAATCTCTCTGTTGTTATATTTTCGTTACAAACTAAAGGTTTTCGATAAAAATGAAGACAAAGTTCGTATATAATGTTCTAAAAAATTGATTTTGAATGAAAGTGTTCACGACTATCAATATATTTTAATTTATGTGATGCCTAAGATGTACATAGGATGCATTGTAATATTCGGAAAAATATAACTTGTGAAGAGGTCGTTATGCATCCTTTTAAACTAAATGAAATCTTTTAGGCTTTTCTACAAAGGTATACCATCCATCAAATTTAGAGGTTCCTAAATAAATGCTATAATGTATATGTAATCATTATTGTCTTAATGATCATTCATTTACAAGAATCAACATTATTAACAAGAAAATATTTAAATCTTAATTCCTCAATGCCTTAAGAGAAAATTGGTCGTGCCTTGCATGGTCATGTATCAACATTTGTCTATGTGTTTGTTCTCGATCTGTTCAAATCCTACTGTAATCAGGGGCAGGTGGTTTCTTATATTAAATACTTGAAAAAAATTTTCTTTATGAATCTACTTCTAAGGATGTATATTATGTTATTTTCTCACAGGATGTCTTGATCTGTGTCATCTGTTAGATTCTCTTAAGTGCTTTTTGCTAGTGTGTTACAGTAATAATTTGCTCTTCAACTCTGGATTTCGGTAATACTGGTTTTCTTTAACGATTCTTAAAGGAATATTTCTTTTGTACATCCCAGTAAGAACAAAGCCATCAAAACGACATTAGTTTAATACCAAAACGACGTCGTTATTTGCAACATCAAACGCTACTAAAACGACACAGAACATGTAATTATTAAGGAAACAAACTTATTTCCATTTGTACACTGAAATTTGGATGCACTTACAACTAAAATGTGAACATTCTTCTAGAATTTTTTAAAAATTATATATATATATTGACTTGTACAAAAGCATTAATTACATGCTGTTATTATAATAAATGCTAATGTAGCAAATACATTGCATTTCGGCTAATTGCGTTATATTTGAGATTACAGTGCTAAATTGATAATTGTAAGTTAATAAATACTTTAAGACAATAAAATTCTAGCAATAAATACTTTGCAAACTTTGTACGCCAAAATATCGACACTAAAACGATACAAATATTTATTGAACGACACATTTACGCTACTACGACGTCATACCGACGTCGTAACGATGAAATTGTTCTATCTGTGATTACAGCAGTGCTAAGACTTGAGTTTAAAACGAAATGATAATTTGAATTTGAAATAACTTGACGTGGTTCTTGCAGAAGAAGAATATCTGGAAAATTATATTCAATATCGATTCAATTTGCGTGATTGATTTGGACGCCATTGAATGATAAGAACGCATTAGGATTTGCAACAAAACTTGATGCTATTCAAACTATGTTGAATGAAGAATGGATGAACATCTATCAGGTCAACACGACCAATATATTTAATGATTTCTATTTTTATTCTAAGTTATATAAAGAATACAAGACAAAAATTGCTTCAGCAAAGAAAATAGCATGGCAACAGTTTTTGTCTGAAATTAAGTAAATCGTCTTCATTTAAAAAGTTGATTGAAACTGCTAATAGAAATTATTGCAATTTTCCTGAAGACGCATTGATTAAACATTTCTTTGACAAACCAAAAGATTCCGATTTCGACCAACATCCAATTTTATATAGTCAATGTCGAAATTCAGATGGTTCAATTAATCTTGAAGAACTCAAAAATATTATTTCTAAATCTAAGAATGCAAAATCACCTGGTCCTGATGGAATAATGAACAAACATTTAAACTTTCTATCAAGTCAAGAGATCTATTTTTTAAATTTCATGCTGAATTCATGTTTATTCCATTCTTATTTTCCATCTCAGTGGAAAACTGCAAATCCTACCAGGGGCGTACCCAGGATTTTCTGACGGGGGACATCATTGTTATTCCCGCGAAAATTTTTGAAAATATTGAGAAAATAGACCCTAAAAAATGCATTTCACGATCCTAGATTTTAAATTGTTCAATTTCTTACACAAAATTCCACCATGTCCCCCCTTGGGTACTCCACTGAATCCTACAAAATCAAATCATTATCGTTCAATTAGTTTAACAAGGAACTTTGGCTATATTTTAGAGAAGATTGTAATTTCCCACTTAAAGATAAAGGAATTTTTTCAAAATTTGAATTTGGATATAAACAAGGTGTGTCCACTAATGAAGCTCTACAAAGAATTACATCATATATTTCTCAAGATTTTGATTCTGCTTTAGGCTAAAAATTTTTTGATAATTTATTCCCCAAATCTTGCCGTTACATCTTATCCAATTTGTATACTCTTATATCCAAAATAGAAACATCTTAATGGGAAAGAAACTATTTTTATAATCTTGAAGTACTGAAGGGTGGAGTATTATCTCCATTTCTTTTTGATCTAGTGCTTGACAGTCTTCTATATGAAATACATTTTCTACCACTAATGTAACAGCTTATGCTGATGATGTAACAGTTCAATCTTGTCCTCTAAATGACATTTACAGAATCCATCACATCATGATAAATAATTGTTAGGCTTGAATCTAAATATTGAAAAATCGAAAATTATGCTATCATCCAAAAAGCATATTTAAGAAGAATGGGTTTCTTCTGTTCCTTTTGAAGATGCGATAAAAATTTTGGGCNCACAAATTTAGTTACTGATATTTATTTGAAAAATTTGTGTTCAGAAAGACAATTACATTGATCAAAAACAATTTTAGACTGGTGGTAAATTTGATTTAATGTTAAAATATAAGGATAAAGAAACTGTTATCGTAATAATCTTGCTTTGAATGCACGTTCAAAGAAATTGGAAGTCTTCATAACATGTATTAACATAGTAATTGAGCGACATCTATGTAAACGCAAATTTACCCTAATCTCTCTGTTGTTATATTTTCGTTACAAACTAAAGGTTTTCGATAAAAATGAAGACAAAGTTCGTATATAATGTTCTAACAAATTGATTTTGAATGAAAGTGTTCACGACTATCAATATATTTTAATTTATGTGATGCCTAAGATGTACATAGGATGCATTGTAATATTCGGAAAAATATAACTTGTGAAGAGGTCGTTATGCATCCTTTTAAACTAAATGAAATCTTTTAGGCTTTTCTACAAAGATATACCATATATCAAATTTAGAGGTTCCTAAATAAATGCTTAAATTTATATGTAATCATTATTCTCTTTATTATCATTCATTTACAAGAATCAACATTATTAGTAAGAAAATATTTGTAATCTTAATTCCTCAATGCCCTAAGAGAAAATTGGTCGTGCCTTGCATGGTCATGTATCAACATTTGCCTATGTATTTGTTCTCGATCTGTTCAAATCCTACTGTAATCAGGGGCAGGTGGTTTCTTATATTAAATACTTGAAAAAAATTTTCTTTATGAATCTACTTCTAAGGATGTATATTATGTTATTTTCTCACAGCATGTTTTGATCTGTATCATCTGTGAGATTCTCTTAAGTGCTTTTTGCTAGTGTGCTGTAGTAACAATTTGCTTTTCAACTCTGGGTTTAGATAATACTGGTTTTTTAACGATTCTTAAAGGAATGTTTCTTTTGTACATTACAGCAGTGTTAAGACTTGAGTTTAAAACGAAATGATAATTTGAATTTGAAATAACTCGAGGTGGTTCTTGCAGAAGAAGAATATCTGTAATTATTTTCAATAACGATATCAATTTGCGTGATTGATTTGGACGCCATTGAATGATAAGAACGCATTAGGATTTGAAGCAAAACTTGATGCTATTCAAACTATGTTGAATGAAAAATGGATGGACATCTATCAGGTTAACACGTCTATTTCTATTTTTATTCTAAGTTATATAAAGAATACAAGACAAAAATTGCTTCAGCAAAGAAAATAGCATGGCAACAGTTTTTTCGGAAATTAATCATCCACATACAAGTAAATCGTTTTCATTTAAAAAGATGATTGAAACAGCTAATAGAAATTATTGCAATTTTCCTGGAGACGCATTGATTAAACATTTCTTTGACAAACCAAAAGATTCCGATTTCGACCAACATCCAATTTTATCTAGTCAATGTCGAAATTCAGATGGTTTAGTTAATCTTGAAGAACTCAAAAATATTATTTCTAAATCTAAGAATGCAAAATCACTTGGTCCTGATGGAATAATGAACAAAAATTTAAAATTTCTATCAAGTCAAGAGATCTCTTTTTTAAATTGCATATTGAATTCATGTTTATTCCATTCTTATTTTCCATCTCACTGGAAAACTGCAAATCCTACAAAATTAAATCATTATCGTCAAATTAGTTTAACAAGCAACATTGGCTAGATTTTAGAGAAGATTGTAGTTTCCCACTTAAAGATAGATGAAGCAAAATTTTTAGAATTTCTATTTGGATATAAACAAGGTGTGTTCACTAATGAAGTCCTGCAAAGAATTGCATTATATACATTTATTTCTTCATACAAAAATCACTGTTATACAGTAGCATATGATTTTAGTCAAGCTTTTGATTCTGCTTTACGTTAAAAATTTTTTGATAATTTTTTCACCAAATATTGCCCTTACATCTTATCCAATTTTTATACTCTTATATCTAAAATAGAAACATCTTAATGGGAAAGAAACTATTTTTATAATCGTGAAGTACTGAAGGGTGGAGTATTATCTCCATTTCTTTTTGATCTAGTGCTTGACAGTCTTCTATATGAAATACATTTTCTACCACTAATGTAACAGCTTATGCTGATGATGTAACAGTTCAATCTTGTCCTCTAAACGACATTTACAGAATCCATCACATCATGATAAATAATTGTTAGGCTTGAATCTAAATATTGAACAATCGAAAAATATGCTATCATCCAAAAAGCATATTTAAGAAGAATGGGTTTCTTCTGTTCCTTTTGAAGATGCGATAAAAATTTTGGGCTTAATGTGGCATCAGCAGGAAAATCTGCGAAGTAGAACACCAGGATTTGCCGATGTCTCGATAATTATAGGCCTGACTCCAGAGCCTAATGAACCTATTCCTAGTAAAAGTTAAAGGTAAGCGGGAGATCAGGGAAGGGTGCATGGCCACAATCGGCCGACCCGAAACACAGAACCTTATAAGAAAGAGTCATTTTAGACGGAGCCCTAATTTAAAAGAAGAGAGAGAGAGAAGCCCTAAAAGCTCTCGGGTGCAAAGTGCACCTTACGTGCTAATAAACCTAAACTCAGTGCAGGCCGCAGCTCATGCAATTTAGGTGTTACATTAAAATATAAAACATAACAAATGACAAGCAATAGTGTAAAGCCCTATTCCTATACTTGCTGAAGTGCCGGTGTGATGGGCTTGTAAAGCTGTACCTGAACAAGGCACCCTCGGCAACGATCAGTAATTTAGAAAAGCATTTTTAAGAAATTACGTACACAACAAAAAGTAAGCGTTGAGTAAATTCTATTGAACATTGTTTAACAAAAACATCTTATTTAAAGAAAAGGAAACTGGTAATAATAAAAAAACGTGGTACTAAAGCATACCGTAAATATAAGCAGGTGCCTCGTGACCTTTCATATGATATTAAAAAAAATCAGAATTACTGCGCGGCAGAAATATTAAAATTCAAAATAGCAAAGATTGTCTAAACCAATGACGTCACTCGAGGCAATTTACAAATTCATTTAAATTTATCATTTAATAATTTCGAATTACTAAATGCGAAATGTTTGTGATTGCAGAGGGAGATGCCATATTAACATTAGCTAGATATTTGAATTTTCATTCACATTTTAAAGTACTACGTCGCAAACTCACCATATGACGAAAGTTTAATTGTCTAATTCCGACAGATGGCGCACTGAAATAGCGCAATTAAGCAAATGATATCATACCTTTATATATTGAAAAAAAATAAAAATCTTTGTATCTCTTTTCAAGTTATTAAATTTACAATTCGTCACTGATAAAATAAGTCCTTGACTATTGTTAATTACAATTCATAAACAGTAATTTCTACAACTATGATAGATCTTTGGGAAAATTGCTCCAAATTGTGTACTATTTTTACATGCAAAACAGCTTTTTAAGTATATAAATGCTCATAGTTCAGTTTAATAATAAATAATTGCAAGAACACCTCTGGTAGTTTATAATTGGCTGTGCCACAATTCAGGGGCGTACCCAGAATTTTCTGACGGGGGGACATCATTGTTATTCTCTAATGTGGGGCAAAGCCCCGCGAAAATTTTTGTAAATATTGAGAAAATAGACCCTAAAAAATGCATTTCATGATCCTAGATTTTAAATTTTTCAATTTTTTACGAAAAATTTTTTGATTTATCCAGTCAAAATTAAATTTGGAAACCTGACGGGGGGGACATTCCACCATGTCCACCCCTGGGTACGCCACTGCCACAATTTATTGATGAGTACTTGTTCAGTCCCTGGGAAAATGCATTTATGAAATGGCATACATAGAAATAATACAAGATTTCATAAAAGAAACATTGATGAGGCATAATATCCTTCACACGATCCTGCACTGTTGATGTTGTCAGAAAGAATTTTGCGTGGGGTGAGTTTTATGACTTAAATAAATTTAGAATCACAATAATTTTTTTTAGCATTTTATTGATATTTTGTATAATTTTCAGAATTAGAATATTTTTGAGTTTTTAAATGCTTGAAGAAATACAAATAATTTTTGTTTATATATATATTTAATAATTCTACATGTAAGAATTTGTACATTGGTTTAGTTTATAGAGTACTGCTTTTATTCAAAGGAAACTTCATAGTATTTTTAATTGTTTTAAGCTACAAATAGCGTATAATTTTTCCTAGTATTCAGGTGCTGTATCCACCCTACTATTCTATAAACTTATATGTATATTAGGAGTATTCACGATCATTACTTGGTTCCGTCCCGTATCTGGGACTGGGACCCGATGCAGGGGCCAAAAATAATACTTCGGAACATATATGTACATAATATCAAGAATTATTGCCTTAGTATATTTATACATTAAGCATTCAATTTGTGAAAAATAGACTGAATCCAAATTTCACCAGTTGCTTTGATGTGTTAAACTTCAGAAACAGTTTTTATTTTGCTATATTTAGTTACATTGTATTTTTCGTTATCAATTAAAAAAATTCCAACTTGATATGGGATAGCAAAATTAAAGACCATACAAGGATTGGACCAAAATTAACTTTTAAAGACTGGACTAAGCAAACCCGGATCAAAGAAAAACCTTCGACACAGGGATCGGGTCCAAATATAACTGGTACAACACACCTCTAATATATATATAATTGTATTATTAAATTAAGATTTGCATTATTATAGATTGAAGAGTAATTTATCGCATCGCATGGGAAATTGATGGGCCAACTTGGGAGGCGAAATGCTGTAATATTTAAAATTTTTATGAAGTAGAGTTTAAGCTTGTATAATTAACTTATATAAATTCTGTAAAGTTTAGTGCACTTTCAAAAGTGGACCTAAATGCTTCAATTTATTATAAATTTTAGGTAATGTTAATGTTAAATAATTTGAAAAAATTTAATGTATATTTTAATCGATTTATTTGTTTCCAATTACTTACAGGTTATCAATATTTTGGATCCAACAGTAATAAATTATTTTGTCTTTCGGGAGATCCATGCAAAACTCAATAAAGTAAAACAAATTCTCACGAGTTATGTTATTTAATCTCGTGTTCATTATTTTCATTCATATATTTAAAGAAAATATTTATTGAATGTTTCAGATCTCTATCAATTTTAGTTGCCGAGAAAAGTAAAAAAGTATACTGTCAAAAACTTTCCTACAAAAACAGACCTACATTACTTACAATGTTCCTTATGAAATTAATGTTACTAAAAAAGGAAAAAATCTTTTATAAAGTTATAATACTAATTTTTGAAAAAGTATCAGGTTCTGAATTTAGTGACAAATCTTTCAACTTTTCATTCGTATTAAAGCAATTTATTGACAATTGCGTGTGTACTAAAGGAGAGTATGAACAGGCCGGAAATTTTAAAGTCGGGCCTGTAGTTAGCTTCCAACATCTAATACCGGCCGGTAAATTTTATTTGCATTTAATATATATATATATATATATATATATATATATATATATATATATACATGTATACATATAAAATTAGGCTACTGACATCAAATTTGTAGAAATGGACATCAAATTACTTTAAGTTTTACTGACAAAGAAAATTATTTTATATGTTTCTAACAAACATTCCTTGTTTTATGAAAATATTGTTTGTGCGAGGGAGCAAAATTCAGTAGCATTACATATCAAAATTTAAACAATATGTTGTCAATATGACTTGGCCAACTCATGACACTAAAATTATTTTTATAATAAACGAATTTAAATTATTTAATTTTTGTATGCTAGATTCAATGTATGTTTGCATTGTACAATACAAAGCATTTGTTATGCAGAATATTTTATATTAATGATGTTTCTGATATCAAATAAAAAAGAATGCCACTATTAGTTAGGCAATTACCACCTTGTGATATAATTCAATTCTTCCATGCTTTCATCATGAGTCACCTTAATTATGCAAACATTTTATTTACTGATCTAAGCGAAGTGCTTTATAAAAAACTTGATATTCAATTATAATGGGCATTAAATATGACAACAAAAAACTCAACAAAAACCAAACAGTACATTTCTAGGTCAATTATTTTTCCAAAACAACTGGTTATATTGAATACACTTCTGACATTCTTCAGGCTAATCAGAAACCTACCACCTTATAATACGATTAAAATACAGGGATTTACTCATAAACAGAATTTTAAGATCTAAGCTTTTTACATGTGTTAAGTATAAGAAAAACGTTTTAAAGAAATTCTTCATTAATGTCGCCATTCGAACCTGGAAATCGCTACCTAAAGAAATTAAAAATATTGAAAATTTAAAATCTTTTAAAAAGCATTTATAAATCTTCCTTAAGCAAAAATATATTTCTGGAAAATCATGGCTAGGATACAAATTTTATAACAATCACTATACTATACCTTGTTATAAAAATAGTACTATAGTAATTTATCCAAAGCCTGCAAGATTTCTTTTGTAATTTATATAAATTGTACATATGTGTTTTTGTGAATTTAATGACGCTATTCAGATAAATTATCAGTTATTTAATTGCTAACATTTATTTGAATAAAGAATCACTTATCTCATCTTAAAAAAATGTTGTTCCTATGCATTATAAGTAAATGATCGAATGAGGTTTGTGATTTTCGAATTCCGCGCTCATGTGTAACAACAATTAATGCACTGGTTAACCTAATAACACTGTTGAACCAGCGTGATTAAAAAAATTATTCAGTTGTTTGCACAACAAATGGAATTTGATTCAATAATGTTTATTGCAGTGAACTGTGAATATCAATTTAAGGTTTTGTAACATCATTTACATATATATACTAAAACTCAAATTAATTAAAATACAATATACAACTATTTATAGTAGTTTAGTTACTGCGAAGTTTTTATTTTATGTCATATGTGAAAAGCTTGCTTTGGTGAGAATGCTTTTATATTAATTACATATAATACATTTAAGAATGAAATCACGTATATGCAATTAGTGTTGACCATATTAAGTGTAACAGATAAATTTAACAGAAATAAGAATTTATTCATATGATATGCTTAACAGATTTTTTTACAAACTTTGTTGTTCAGAATAGAATGCAAACTTATTACTATATAATTTCTGATACCATTCCAACAGAGACTGAATAAAAAAATGCTTTTTAAAAAATGTGTTCAATATTTGCGGGGAGAATATAATAAATACATCAAAATTCGAGCTATTTCGCCTAACTTTAACCATTTTGACTTTTTTTATTTAACTAGCGTAATTGGTTAACTATTGCAAAAATATAATAGATAAGTTAGCAAATTGTTAGAACTGCTTACTTCATTCTTCATAATTAGCCTAATTCCAAATTTAGGTGCTTATAACTTTATTCTAAAAAGTATATAATTATTAATGTAATTGTATTTTGTACTGTGTTTTATGCACAAATTAAATATGCTCTCTCTCTCTCTTTCTTTCTCTCTCTCTCTCTTTCTCTCTCTCTTTCTCTCTTTCTCTCTTTCTCTCTTTCTCTCTCTCTCTCTATTTGGGTTTGAGATTTTTAAAAAAACATTTTCAGTTTTCTTTTGTAACTTGCGCCTGCAATTCTTTATCTTTAATTTTCAAAAATTTATAGGATATACTAGAATATATAGTTAATATATAGCAATAAATATTTTTTGAATCGAAAATCATCTTGGAGCATAGGACAACAACTTCCAAAAAACTTTGAAAATTTTCCTTGACTTCTGTGTATAACTTAAGGAATTTTCATTTTCTGATTTATGAGGAATAGAAGGTCCGTCATAAGAATGCATAGAAATATTTTCGAATTTATTGAAAAATCGGCAACAAATGGGAATGTAATTTCTGAAGATGGCATTTCCAATTTTCTTTAGAATTTCAGAAGTTTAAATTTGTGAAAGCTTTGTTTTAGGTAGTTCGACTCTTTATTGGCATCTCTCACTTTTGACATTGCCCAAAAGCTTTCATAGAATCCATATGAAAATGTCTTTAATTAACAGAAATATCTCACGCAATGTGTTCTACAATAACATAAAATAAAGTAAAATTTACAAATATCAATTGAAAATTTCTGAATTTATTGCATTTATGACAGTGCAATACACTAGCGTTGCCTCTAACAAATTCACGAACTAACATATCATGATTAATAATATTTTGCTTAACCTTAATAAGCAAAAATAAAAGTAGTTAATAAGTTTTGGAGAGACTCTTTAACACCTACAGTTTGTAAATATTGGAATAAGTTCCCACTACAGATAAGAAAAGAACACAAGAACATTTAAGAAAAATTTGTTAGCAAACCAATGTAAATACGGGCATTCAAAAATTCCATGGCAAAAAATTTAATCTTTGTAATTTGTAAATTTTGTGTTTTTTTAGATTTATTTTAAGTATCTTTAGTTTGTAGATTTGTACACATTTTTATATATATTTTAATAAATATGTATTTGTTGTACTGCTATAAATATGAAATAAAGATATGAAATATAAATATAAAAATATTGCTGTGTGTGTAATTTGTAAAAACTCCATTAAATTCACTAAATCATATTATTTATTACATTATGCTTTCAGATCAACATCATTAAACAAATTACTGATTCAGTATTTATTGGTAAAAAAATAAACTAATGGATGATGATTTTCTTATAAAGCAGTATTGCGTCTGTATTGCACATGTGTGATGCATGTTAATATGAAAACAATCGGTAAAGATACCAGTGTGGTCAGCAATATTGACAAAAATTGAGCATCTTGAGTTGATAAGTCATTGAACAAATATCCACCGTCCACAAATCCATAAAGAATTGTTAAGTGTATGATCACTGCAAGCATTTTTTCGAATGAATTTACGTTGGAGTTTATTGCGGTAATTTTTAAATTATATTAACAAATTTTAAAAAATTTCAAATACATTATATTACCAATTTTAATTTTAAGCAATAACTGTAGTGCTACTTCGATTTCAATCCAGAATATTTATGCTGCTATTTAGACATGAAATTTGTATTATGCGAGCTTCTTATGGTTGCCCCGTTATGATCGGCCTCAAATAATAAATATAATATAATAATAATATAATATAATAATAAATATGAAACTAAACATAATTGCAGGTATTTTCTAACTTATTAGCTTTAAAAGTTTTATTCCAGTGAATTTTAAATTTAAATAATAATATCTTTTAGACAAATGCATTTAAATCTCATTGGCAAGCCAAATTTATTTCAAAAGACATTTTAAAATATAATATCTCGAGAGCTAAGGAAGACGATGCAATCCAAAATACAACATATGTAGAATAAAATACGCATTAATTATATATGAATATAACTTGTAAATCATAATGCATTATGTTTATATATATACATATATATATAT
>CABFPE010000120.1:185550-196125 GCA_900660155.1 Hofstenia miamia | reverse complement strand
TATATATATATATATATATATATATATATATCTTTTTATATCTATATATATTGAAAGAAATATTTTCTTAAAAAGTGAATAAATAATTTATTCTAAAATCACTACAAACTGAAATCTACAATATTTAGTCCTAAATACACATATATACAGCTATTTACAAATCTTAAACAAAACAGTAGATTTACAAATTCACAATCAATTTGCTGAATGCAAAATCATAATGTCAAATGAAGTGCAGGCTATAGTAATGTGTTCCAATCGAAATCATCTTCGCTTTCATGCTCGATCTTCGTGTATGGATTCCCACACAAATCTCCATTCACTAAATCAATGAAATAAATGAAAGAGCATTTTACAATTATTCGGTCTCTTTTGTTAACAACAGCAAAATGAAAACATGATATAAAACGTTCATACCTAAAACAAATAAAAATCATGGAGAATATACTACAAAGGAATACTTTTAAAAGTTATTTCTGTTAATAAGTCTATAATGTGATTTCAATTTTCTACGAACGATGAAAACAAAAAATATTAAGAGAAAATTAAGCGCAATGTCAATTCCTGTAAATAGTCAAAGCAATAAAAATGGAATGTAGTTTCGCAACTTACTATGAGTCGGTGGGATTGAAGGATGCTGATCTACAAATGCATAGTGTGGGTTATCAGAGAGATAAGGTGGAAAAACAGTTGAACCTAAATTGCAAGTTTTAACAAAATACATTTAAAAAGTTGTAATTGTGTTTAATTATTTAGATATTATACAAAGTTACAAAAAATAGATCACAAAATAATGGAGACTATTCGCAATTTTTGACAGCACGTGCTTGTATTGAAAAGCAACTCCAAAGCATTTTCTATGTCCTAACACAAGTTTCTCACATGGTTAGAGTTTAGCTCTAATACATTCGTATGTTGCCAACTCCAACCACTTTCTTAAAATTCCATGATCTGTTGATGTGGTCACTCTAAAATATTAAGTTTTTACAGTTTTCAGGATTTCCAATTTATTGGCTGAAAGATCACTTTCTTCAAATATCTCTAGTAACAGTTTGTTACAGCATTGCATGTCTTGAATTTATATCTATGGTGAACAAATGGAGAACAATTGAACAATTTCTTCCTGTTTTTAATACAGATTTGATCAAATTTGAAATACATAGTATTTTCTATAGCTAAGAATGAAAAAATGAAATGAACCTTGATGATAAACTGGAAGCTCATTGAAATCCAAATTTGAGGGACATACGAGGCCGGACTTGTTAAGGAGATCATTCAAAGAGTAGGTGAGATCATTCAATTGATTGGACTGCACGTGCCAATTGTTACTATCAGCATGTCTACACGACTCCAAAAGATCTAAAAAAAATCAATGGAGTAGCAAATAACTTAAAAAAGGTGGTGGTTAAGTTACATATAGTAATATTTTTCATTGAATGTTGAAAAAAGTGAAAAGTTTTCGTTCTTCGATCTTACTAATGTGCAACTGGAAACATTATATTTAACGACACCGAAATTTTGACAGGGTGCAAACAATACCTATTTTTGTTTCATTGAAAAAAATTACACATTTGAAGCGTCGTCCACTTCAAATGTTGAATAATTTGAGATACAAAGTCGATAAAAGGATTGGTAACTGGTACAATACAGCAAGGATAATTCATTCAAATCAGTGCTATGTTCTGTCTAACAACCGATTGCAAACCTAAGACTACCATTTATGTACAATTGATTTTTGCAAAATCATCTACATAGAGGTCTCACGCTTTTTTTCGAATACTTATTAAAAAAAACAGAAAGGATCCTGAAAATAATTATGAATGTTATTTTGTATCCAGGGCCCTGCTCCATTCAGAACAAAGAGGCCTAAGTATCAGTTTATATATACATTCCAATGCGTACAGACAAGCGATGTTAACTTACTATGTGCTTGTGAAAAATCGAAATCTGTGTTTTTAACTTCATCCCAATTCAAGCTACTGGCCACTTTGATGCTGTCTTTCAAAAGATCCAAACCATTGCAGTACTCGTTTAGAGCTGGATTCGCTAAAAATTCAAGGATTTTCAAAATTTGCAGGTTTTTAAATTAAAATCCCTATTGCACTTTTACATAAAGTTAAAAATAATTTTTGACGTCAAATGAAATAAAAGTTTGAACTAAACCTTTGGTAATGCAAGGTTCTGTGACATGAGGAAAGCGCGGATTATGTGATTGAATCGCAGTCGACGACAACAACTCATCACCTAATAAAGTTTTTAAATTCAATAATTTTATGATCAAAGTCTTACTTGTTGGATGATTATGGGAAGAGTATTGCTGTGAAGCCTCTACAATTGATTTATACAAATTTTTGAAGGAAGATGAAAGATCAGTGAATGCCGGATGATGTAGATGAAAGGGTTTTTGAACGGGGAGGCAATTTGTTGTAGAATCTGGCTAAAACAAAACTATTTTAAGAAAGTACTGAAATAATTTATATTTAGTGTCATACTACTACTGCATTAAACATTCTTCATATACACAGTGTCAGACTTGGCAATGAGCCGTAACTTCTAAGCACGGTTCGGCTCGCCATAGAAAATCTTTCAATGAGGCTCGTTTCAGCTCGGTATTTTTCTTAAAAATATTGTGTTTTCAGAATTTTTTCAATTGCTCTTCCTATTATTTAATAAACGTTTCTAAAATACGATTATAAGTAAGGAATATTGAATGAAAAAATAAGAAAAATCTGCATAATCAAATTAACAAGAAGCAATATAAATTTGGTTTGCTTAAAAACGACTCGTTTTGGGCTTGTTGTATATACAATACTCTGCTCAAGCTCGGCTGGGCTCGGGTCGGCTCGTTGACAAGTCTGCACAGTGTAATGAACGTATTCCACTCAATTAGACGCAATTTAACACAATTAGTGACCAACTCGAAGAAACTAAAGAAGCACTGAATTGCCTTACGAAAACTAATGAAATTCCAACAAGGGATAGTTATTTGAAATAATTTGAATATTTGAATTTGTATTTTTAAGAAAATTAAAACAGTCACATGACAAACCTAACTCAAAAAAATTCACCACATGCCGAAAAAGTCGTAGTCACTCTCTGTTTTCAAAATACCTTATAGAAAGTACAGATCGCTTTCATAACCCACAAGCAATATCTTCATATATTAAGTGTAAAATGCAATTTTTCGGAAACACAGATCTCCGCTCAACATCGGCCAGCTAAAGAACTAAAAAAGCTTATATCCCAACTACTAAAATGAGATCTTTGTCAAAATTATGTAAATAAAAAATATCGATTGCCTAACATGTATAAGTTATAAAATGTATGCGAAGATAAGAGGCTAGGGAGATCATCTTTGGTAAACGGACACATTTTTATACAAATTCACAAAAACAGCTATATAAAAATGCACAAATTGGCAACAATGAATTTGAATTTTGTGAGTTATGCAACAAGAGGAGCTTTACTTGTTCAAAGCAAATATGAAAAATAAAAAATCAAAAATTTAAAGTTCAGTTTCTCCATCAATGGCGAATAAAAATTTTTCAACTTTAAAATTATATAAAATTTAAACAGAACTCGATCCAACTCGAAATTTTCATCAAAAAATATTCGACTCCGACTCAAAAACTTCGCTTCTAACTATGCATGCTAATGAATGAAGTAGTCAAAGTTGATACCATTTCTGAAATTGATGAATACAAATAAAGAAATAACGTTATTTTATTTCGATAGGTTATCGAAATTATGGTCGACACGCTCAATTTAATGAGCACTCCCCAAACCGAGAATAGTTCAACAAAAATTCGTTAGAGTTAACTAAAAGAGAGTTGCGTGAAAAAATGAATAGGTTGGAATATTCGTAGAACGCCTTAAATTACCTGGTCGCATAATCCATATGATCTTAGGTTAGTTGAAAATTCTGCATTAATTGTTGCTGCGAGATACGATAAAAAACTGAAAATACGTTTCATCTCGTACATTGCGCTTGTATTTTCCATTTATTTCGAAAAGTGAATTGCTATTCTAAAAAACTAATATTGTCAGTACTTGGTGATAAGTGGAGTGATGTTTCGACTTCTTGATAGTTAAAATACAAAGATGAAAGAGCTCCTCCGACATCTTATAGTTTGAATTTCTATGCCAAAGGACAGCATCATTTATTAGTACGATTAATTGTGGTACACTTTTCACCCTTAATGCCTTTCAATAAATGCGGAAATTTTTACCCGAGAAAACTTGTTTCTATGTAGTTTGCGTGTTTTGCGATTCATCACATCAGCGATTAAGAAATACCGATTGCAGGTTTAGTTTTAAATCCATTAAAAAATTCAAGAAATTGTTGAGATGAAGTTGTGGGAATAAGTGTAGCCGATACTTTTGCTTTTATGCTAAATTTTCATTTTTGTAGTTTCAATGCCCTCGTAAAACAAATTGTCATGTTCTACACTCGAAATGCGACCAATTTTATCAAATAGTCGATTTCATTCGTCATTTTGGTGACCATAGTTGAGATCCAGTGCAGCATTAGGAATTTTTTTTAGAGTAGCAATCCAAACTTGTAAATTCCTTTTTGGTACGTAAAATGACAGTGAGAGACGTTCTGAAAAAATGCTGAATCAAACTCATGAATAGTAGCTTATCCTTCAAACTTTCGAAATTTTAAATTAGTTTTTATTCAGAAAAAACCATAGTTTCTTAAGCCTAAAGGTTCTTTTGGAAGATGAAAATGCAGCCACCAAATTTCTGGATATAGCGCTAAATTGTTGCAATATAGTTGTTTGTCTTTGCAAAGTTTGATATATTTATGGAACCTCGGGAGAGTATGAAAAAACCGATTTTGAACTTCTGCTGAACAAACCAAGCTCTGTATAACTGTTCAATAGCATTGCTCTTAATATCTTATTAGTTTATGTTTTCTTTTTATCTGTGACCGATATCAATAAATTAGCACAATGAATCCATACCGTTTAGGAAAAAACCTGGGCAAACATAGTTAAACATCAATATAGTATACCATTACTATAGGGTAATATTCACAATAAAAGGCAGGCAAATTAAAAAAATACACGAGCTTTTAAGCAAAATTTTGATCGATATAGTGTAACCTCAAAATATCGTAAACTTTAATGTAGAGTAACAAATTAATGACCTGATAACAGTACATTACATGGGAAATTTTCCTCAGTATTGCACAATGAGCCAATCAAATCAATATATCTGATAATGACATTGAAAAAATGAGTTGATTATTCCTTTAAAGCATCAAATGAGGAGCCAAGGTCGTCGAAATAGCTGATAGAGAATTGGAACAGAACCAGACGTTGCAGGCTTGGAGATTTCATCAAACGATGCATACCTGTATGTGTAAACAATCAAAGATAACTTTTTGCAGCAAAACTACTGTGGAGAAGTTTCCAGTATTAAGAATATGATGGACAATTGATATAAATGGTTGAAATATTGAATAAATATCATAAAAGCGTTTCCTTTTGCTTGAAAGTTGATATGAAGATGATTTTTCAATTTTTATAGGCTAAACTTCAATATAGGGTAACTTGAACATATATTTTTGCAGGCAACCTATACTGAGGTTTGACTACTAAAAATATTTCAACATTTTGTGTTCTACAAAATTCTTAGGCAAGCTTAGGTTCTTGAGAACAGGCTATGATGTAGAACTATTAGACAGATTTGCGTCATTAAACCCTTAAAGACTGCCTGAAAATACGCTTTAAACTGGAAACATTTTTATTTATATGCACATAAGCATTTTATATTTGATTTAAAATAGTGCCCCTTGACTAACAATGGTTAGGGTATTTTTTCCACACCTAATACAATATGACATTTTTGGATTTAAAGAATTCAAATTAATTACAACCCATGATGATATATGGGAAGAAATATATAACTGACGTCTTATCGCTAGGTGAAAAAATATAGGGTGGAGACTTTCAAATCCAAATTCTTAAGCAAGTTTTGCAAAAAACATGTAACGTAAAGTAAGCTAGTAAAAATTTTGCCAAAGAGACATCGTTTAGTATGGCTTTCATCATCTACTATGCTTGATGCATGAGACCAGAAGCTTAAACTTCTTACCAAGAGATTATTCACTTCCAAGATACGAGGATCAACTCCTAGTAATCAAATCATTATGTTTGGTGGTAGTAAGAAGGTACAAAATATCAACCACATCTTTAACATCAGATGAATTAAAGCAATTTGCTAAAACATCTTAAAATTATCTGTGCTTAAATTTTTCTACAATCTGGAAATGCTTGAATAACCCAATTTGCGTGCATCTGAGGAAGTTGGACATTCCTGAAGCGCAGATCGTAGTGTTATCTTAAGGTATAGAATAATAACATGCATATGTGTTCTCAAGAAGCATACACGTTCTGGCCAAACGTTAATTGTTAGATGATACCATGTCAAGCTACATAGAATGAACTGAATCTTGTAATTACCATTCTTGCAGCATTGCAAGACTTTGTTTGTACAATTATAAAGCTCTGTTGCCCAACAGTTTTCTTCTCCTATTCTTCTATTTGGGAAATAGATCTGGATTTTCTTTCTCCACATTAGATTAAATAATTGTATATTTTAGCAAAATATTTAGTAGAAAATAATAATTAGATTGAAAATACATATCTAATTGTGATTGCATACTCATACATATTAATTTGATTAGTCTTGAAGACATTGTCTATTGCTGCAATTTGAGGGGATGTACAATTTATCTTAATCTAGATACCGATTAAGATGCTGTGAGGAAGCGAAATCGAACATAAATCGATTTTGAAAACAGAATAGAAATGACTGATGAATAACTTAGATTTTAATTTTACTATCGCATGATTGCTGGGTGTGACAATAAAGAGAAGATTTACATGAGATTTGTGTTGAATGAACACCAAATAATTCCAGCCAAGAGCAAGGAATAAAATCCTTTTGGATTCTAAGGTTCTCAAAAGATTCCGGTAATATTTTCAATGGTTCAGCAATTCTATTGCATTCCTGAAGAAGAGTAAATTTAAGTGGAAAAAAGTGAAGTGATGTATTTTTTTTAATTACACTGACTTTCTTTTTTATTGTAGGTGCTAAGGAAATGGAAAAGCTATCAAATTTTGATTTGAATAGCTTGCGCCACACTTAAAATCATTTTAAGAAAACCTAAGATTTTACTCATCATTTTTTGATGAAATCAAGGAATTTGAACAGTTCAGGCCAAACCTTTCGGTAAAATAAAATTAGGGCCGAACTAATGCATTGGCATTCTATTCCATCAAAAACTACAATATAAAGAATAAATTTTGATAAACACATAAATCTTTTCAAAGGAAAATTTCTTCTAAAGGTTCTACCCAAAAGAGGCAGTTGCATGTTGTTTTGACAGAAAATAATGCACAAATAAAATAGTATACCTGAAAAGAAAAAAGCCTATTGATGTCATTCAAACATTCAAAAAGAAATAATTATTGCAAAAATGTTCCACTAAATAAAAATTTATAAATGGTGTTACTGTATCCTCTGGAACGAACAAAAAACATTCATGTCATTTGACAGAAAGGAGGAATAACATATATACTTAAATTCTTATAATAGATATTCAAAAAGAAATATTGCAAAAATGTTCCACTAAATAAAAAGTTATTAATGGTGTTACTGTATCCTCTGGAACGAACAAAAGACATTCATGTCATTTGACAGAAAGGAGGAATAACATATATACTTAAATTCTTATAATAGATATTCAAAAAGAAATATTGCAAAAATGTTCCACTAAATAAAAATTATGAATGGTGTTACTGTATCCTCTGGAACGAACAAAAGAAAACAAGAACAACATACACGTAGGTACTAAATATCTTACAACTGAAATTTAAAAACTGTTACATTAAATGACAAATTTAATGCTGTTGTTGTATCGTCTAAAACAAGTAAAGACATTTCATGTCATTTGCCAAAAAAGAAGAAAAACAAAGCTGAAGAATTAATGTTGATGCTGTACTATCTAAAACGTACACAAGATAGCAGTTTTCATTTACAAATATTCTTGTACTTGATGTTAGAATGTTATCTACTGCAATACTATACTTCGTGAAACAAAAATCAAAATAAAAAACAATAATAATAAATAAATCTTACTAATGAATGAATACTGCCAGCAGAACCTGGTGGGGAATAAGATGATGCAGATGTCTCACTGTCTGGGGTGTAGGGACTAAGCTAAATGTAAAATTAAAATAAGCATATAAAAGGACTTAGAAAGTTAATATAAGAACACGAATTGTGAGTATAAGTACAAATGTTGAAAATATAAATGTATATCGAGACAAACTAAAGTAAATGAAAATATTAATAATTCGATTTCATTTAAGTCATGATATGATATAATGCAAAATTTGAAGTGTTTTTATAAAATAAATTACATTTAGTGTAAGTTTTTCACACTCATTTGCCTTAATCAATGCTTCCAGATACATGAACACAGAATTTGAAACAAAAAATGTATTTAAAAACAAACACTAGTATACATTCCTATTGCGAAAATCGACATACTGTAACGCAATAAAATGCATCTGTGATCCAATAACTATTATCTAACTATAAAAACATAATCCAATTATTAGATCTACTTTTTAAGCATTATAGGCGGAATGCCTATTCACAAATTCATTAAACGATCGTACGTGAACGCTTCTCTAATCCAATATTTGACAAAATCTTGTAAAATACAAATCAAAGATTGCGAAAAACATCTGCACGAACACTAATATCAAAAGTTACAATGCGTAACAAAGTTTTAAATGAAACAATCATAACACCTAATTTTCAAATCATTAAGAACCTCTGATATCATCAAAAACAAGGATCCTCTTGAATTAGCCTTGATTTCATCCGTAGTTCATGAATAAAACTGCTACAATTGTCGAATTTCGGACATTGGTAAAACAAGTAGTAATTCAATTCATTTCATATATATATATATATATATATATACTGAATTTAATTTGAAACGACATTATAGCCATATATCAAAGATGGTACTGCATATATAGTAATAGGTAATATCACGATAAGTTTCACGTTGACAGTTAGTGATCTAGCTGTATTTACGTTCCATTTCGATAAGAAAAGCATACAAATGAAAATTTTTTTTCAAACCAAGATATATCAATTATTTGAAGTATTTCAACATTGAAGGGACTCTGAATGAAGTAGATAAGTGATTTGTAAGTCGGGAAACTACAGCAACTGCATAGTTTTTGCAGGTCGAGAGGCTTAAATTATGTAAAGTACAACTCCTCAGTAGGGTGGTCCTTATATGGACTGAATTTTTTTTTAATTTTTCTAAGCTCCCACCATCCCATCTGATACTCCTACCAGAGAAATGAAAAAGTGAAAAATTTTTCAAAGATTAGATTGTATTTAGGGTATGCTCAAGCAAGATAAAAATTTGTATATATGCGTAACTGAACTGAAATCTTGTAAATATTACACATCTCATATTTATTACATCTTGGCCATGAAAATGATGTTATTTTAGTAATTAATCTATAGAATTAAAACAAAACTGTGGTTATATATGTATATTAACTAGATATATAATAAAAATGTAATGTATATTGTTCTGTAGTGTATAATCTTAATTGAACATGCATCAAAGTAAAGCTGAATCACAGGTAATTAGGCCTACATTTTCTAGTCATGTCTAATACTGCAACAGTATCAACACGCAGTAAAACTGAGGTTTATCTCCTTGACTCAACAGTTGAAATTCTTCACGGTTCTAAACTACCATCAGTCAGTGATGTGCTACGGCTTTATACTCATAAGTTGAAATCTTCTAGGACAAAACACGGTGCAGCTGTCAGTGTTATTGAAGAAGTGCAGTTGTTCTGGGAAGCCTTTAAAGACACCTTCAATGATCTGTTTGATGTCGCTCATCAGGATGCATTGCAGAATATGAAAGTGGAAGAAGATAAGCAATTCTTGTTGGCTCAACGAGAGAAAGGAAGGCAGGGAGTAATGGCAGGCGTTGATATGTCCCTGGCCAGAAAAGACGAACAGCAAGCAATTAGAAAACAACACCAACTTCAGTTGCTGAAACACCAGCAAGCTGAAAAGGCTGCATATGATAGAAAGTTTACACTGGAATCATCAGGTTCATCTTCAAATGAGGATGATTCAATTGATTCAGCTGAGGTAGGAGCTACTGTTGGCCCCATGTTTTCCCAAACGAAAACGTGGTCGCACCAATATTCTAACTCCTGAGATCCTGTCTTCACTTGACCGTACAAAACGAGTGATAGACAGGCAGTACAGCTCATTGCTCCAGTAATTCATGCAGCTGGCCAAAACATTGAGGACTACAATCTCAACAGGTCATCTATTCGACGATACCGTCAGAAGCACCGTGCTACATTTTCATCCACATTGAAATCAGAGTTTAATCCCCAGAAACCAATGGTTCTTCATTGGGATGGAAAGCTTATGCAGGATCTTACTGGAAATGGAAAAGTTGATCGCCTGCCAATCATTGTGTCCGGATCTGGTACTGAACAACTA
>CABFPE010000120.1:123119-144797 GCA_900660155.1 Hofstenia miamia | reverse complement strand
TTTCAGAATTTGTTATCAGTATTTCTATTTATTGTTAAAACAATTTCTGAATATAGATTTTTCTTCTTCTTCTTCTTCTATGATTGGCCTGATGACGTTGCTTTTCGTTTAAAACTCAATATATATATATATATATATATGTTAGACATTTTTGGAAGCATCATTTATTGAATATAAGAACAGAAATTTTGTTTAGATTTAGATAAGATTACTATTAAATGTATAAAATATATAAATATATTTTGAAAATTTTTGGATACAAAACAGATCCGAAATTTTTCTAGAAATTGAAATCTGCGTAAAATTTAAAAACCTTAAAAAATTCTTTTACTAAATTAAAGTTCAACTTTTAGAGCAGACACATTCGACTGTTGACAACTATACATGTCAGACACATTTTTGTTATTAAATATTAAATGTCAAATTTGACAATTTAATTCACGCAGTGATGTACAGTTTGCTAGTAGTTATTTATAGAAACTGTTTCATGTAATGACAATAGCAAATAGTTTGCCAGAATTTTGTTTGAAGTTGCATGATTTGGAAACTCACACCGATTTAGTCGAATAAATTGCAAATAGTCATGTAAAAAGCAGTAGAACGTTAACCCTTAAACCTTTCCATTCATTTCCTACGATTTCATCATGCCTGAAATTGATAAAAAAAACTAGGATTTTCGTTTGGACAATACGTATATAAAAATATATTCTGATTGCTGCCTATCACTAGTATAAAAAATCTCATTTTATAACAATGAACAGATATGACATCACACTATCTCCAAACCGGTCAAAATGTTAGTAAATGTATAGTTTTTGTAATCTTCAACTAATTATTTAAATATTCAAACTATAGGGTGCCCAGTTAAAATCAATACTTTTTGACGAATCATATTCAAAACGTAAGAAATAATAAGTATAGATCAAAGCAAATGTTCAAAGTGACCACCTCCATTGCGAATACAGGCTCTTAGACGTGGTATCCACGATTCAGTGGCTCTTTGCATAATGTCCATAGGTATATTGTTCCATGTTTCCCTAAGGTTCGCCTTCAATTTCTCCATCCTGTCGATTTCTCTTCGCTTTGCAGCCAACCCAGCTAGGAGAACGCCCCATAGAGAATAGTCCATCAAGTTCAAATGGGGACTTTTCGATGGCCGTTCATCAGGAGTAATGAAGTCAGGTGCATTTTCTCTGATCCGCTGAGTCGATGTTCTTGTAGTGTGAGCTTTGGCTCCATCTTTATGCCACACCCAAGGTCTTCCATTCATTGTCCTGTTGATGTCATCAAACATGAGTGGACACATTTCTTCGTTATAAACAAACTGGTTTACTGTTGTCTTGATTTTCGGCAAATACTTCAATGAATCGCAATTCCGACTTACCACAGCAAAGATAGCTGTTGCTTGTCATGTTGAATAAGGAGATCTTCAGCAGCAATATTAATCTTGAGCGTGCTGATATTACTAAAGAAACCAGGCAATATCTGACGACATTTTTCTATTTCTCATGTCGGCTGTTCTCGCTTGAACATGACGAAAACTTCTCGCTGAAAGTCCGTTAGATGAGACATTCTGATCTGTGTATGCAAGTGTAGAAGAAAGGCAGTGACAAAATACCTTATTCATTAACTGATTAGGTTTCACACGATATGCTGACCAATCGAGAGTTACCTATTACGTAACAGATAAACGTCATTTCACTTCTTGCGAAGGACATTAGCGATCATGTTAAAAAGTATCGATTTTAACTGGGCACCCTGTATAACATTTAACTGCCAAAAACATCGTTTTCCAAGCTAAAAAGCTCGAAGTTACCTTTACCTCATTTCCACTAGTGTTACATTTATGAAACAAACCGATTTTTCGTCATTTTGGTCAATTTTACTCAAGTTTATTAAAAAAATATTGAAAGGTTTTTTTACATGGACACATCTATGGGGAAGAGCGCACATGCAATGTTGAATANTTTCTTCGTTATAAACAAACTGGTTTACTGTTGTCTTGATTTTCGGCAAATACTTCAATGAATCGCAATTCCGACTTACCACAGCAAAGATAGCTGTTGCTTGTCATGTTGAATAAGGAGACTTCAGCAGCAATATTAATCTTGAGCGTGCTGATATTACTAAAGAAACCAGGCAATATCTGACGACATTTTTCTATTTCTCATGTCGGCTGTTCTCGCTTGAACATGACGAAAACTTCTCGCTGAAAGTCCGTTAGATGAGACATTCTGATCTGTGTATGCAAGTGTAGAAGAAAGGCAGTGACAAAATACCTTATTCATTAACTGATTAGGTTTCACACGATATGCTGACCAATCGAGAGTTACCTATTACGTAACAGATAAACGTCATTTCACTTCTTGCGAAGGACATTAGCGATCATGTTAAAAAGTATCGATTTTAACTGGGCACCCTGTATAACATTTAACTGCCAAAAACATCGTTTTCCAAGCTAAAAAGCTCGAAGTTACCTTTACCTCATTTCCACTAGTGTTACATTTATGAAACAAACCGATTTTTCGTCATTTTGGTCAATTTTACTCAAGTTTATTAAAAAATATTGAAAGGTTTTTTACATGGACACATCTATGGGGAAGAGCGCACATGCAATGTTGAATATATATGTTTAAACATGTGCTTATGCCTGAATTACATGCAAATAAGATTTTTTTCAATGAGAAATCTGATTTTTGTAAAAATATTCAAATTCTTCCCATACCTAGTGTTCAGATGTGAAGTGGTCTAATGGCCATGGGAACAACAACTAGCCTGAAATATTTTGCTTTTTTGAAGACAATCTGTTTGCACAAAGTCAGAGGTTATCGCACCGTATTTATAAGAGTTTAACATTTCTTGGTGCAGGCATCACAGATTTTAAAAATATTTCTAGTGGAAATATGGTCAACAATAAAACATTATACTGAAAGCGTCTATAAACTATAAAAAACATTAAAAAATACAGCCTAGCACTCTTAGTCAAATGTGATTTAGTTACTTATTAGATAAGTAACCTTGATTGTAACATTTGAAATCCTTCCATTTGAGTTAAATTATTTCTTTGTTAGAATAATCATAGAAACATTTATTGACTTTATTTTTTTTAATACGTGCATCTTCAATTTGTTCGGTTGCTTAGATTCTCTAGGTAAGGCATTCTAAAGTTTTATGAAGTAGATGAGAAAAACCTGTATTCAGAAATTGTATGAACAAGAAATAAATAAATTGGTAACAATTCTAAAAACGTCAAGAAAAGAAATACAAAATACTGCTACATTGGTAGGCCGATTAATTTGCACCTGGAATTTTGTGAAATTTTTGGTTTATATCTGTGTAGATTATGTTGGTATAGTTGAAATGACATAATAGTCAAATAATTATTAATTGAATTTTAGTTGGAAGTTTTAAGAAATTAATTTAATTGTAAATATTTAAAAGAATCAACTTGTTTTATATGAATGCCGTTGAAAAAAAGCTTAGATAAGAAGTGTCAGTAGCTTCAGCTCGCTCTTCACTTAAAATGCAGAATTGAGTTCTTAAGTACAAGATTTTGTATAAAATCACATGTTGGTTGATGGGACAAATCATTTATGTAAATATTAAATAGTAAACGACCCAAATTGTTCTATCCGGGGCTCCATTTTTAGTAAAAATCAAATCTGAAGAAGATTCATTAAGTTTAACTATTTGAATAACATTATACAAAGTAACTAGAAATGCAACATATACTCACGAAGAATCTTCGGGGGTATTTGGGGCCAGTAGAGATTATAACAGCGAAGTTAAAAAAAACATTTTTATAAATCTAATATTGCGAGATTTCTCATGCTATCAAAGGATATTTCTTCAGCCAGCTTAAGTATTAAGGACTCAATCAGAACGTGATTTTTTTCATGCGGCAGACGATCAACTACATGTTATCACTAGGGTGACCCAAAAGTCAATATAGTCAAAATTAGGTAAAATCTTCGCGTTTTCGCAATAACGTAAAAATTAGTCCTTCTTGGAAATTATACATAAATTGAAAGTTTTTATTCGAATAATGCAATGCACATGGAACATGTAGAATCTTCAAATATTCTATCATGTAGACATAAAATTTCATAAAGAAATTTGATTTTAAAGAGGGGATATGTTTTCAGGACGAATTCGCGAGAGATGCAGGTTGGAGATCCGCACAAAAGATAACATTGGTCTGGCAACGTTTGCCAAATCAAATCATGCACGGCCAAAAAAAATGATCTGTTAAGAGAAATTTCTCACTCTTGAAAAAGCTGCTTTGTAAAAATAGGAATTTTCTGTTTGAAAATATTTACCAAATACTTCGTTTTCATTTTATTCATTGCAATGTTTGAAATAATACATTTTTTCAAACTCTATTAACTATTTTCTCTGTAAGAAGAAGACGAAATATCTACAGTAGCGATAAAAAATTTTTCGAACACCTAACTGAACAAATTCTTTTTACAGTGAACACGATATCTTTGATTTTTAGCAATTGGGTTAATTTTAGCATTGTGAATTCAAATTTCTCCTCAATTTTTATATATGCAATTTAATTTTCATCCTATGACCCTGTAAAGCGCCCCCTAAAACTATGTTAATAAATATGCAGGGCATGTAAAATATATCACAAAAATCGTATTCAGCATGAAAAAATAGTATAATATACAAATTTTTTGTAAGAATTTATTCAGAAGTTTATAAAATATTGATCATCAAATCTTGAGCAAATCCCATTCCAATGTTCAAATTTGCATCTCAATTAGCATTGTAATGGGATTTGTACAAGATTTGACGACCAATATTTAAGAAACTTGTAAATAAATTCTTACAAAAAATTGTGAATATACTAAGTTTTTCATGCTGAATACATTTTTTGTGTTATATTTTACATACCATCCATATTTACTAACATAGTTTTAGGGGGCCCCTTTACAGGGTCAATGGATGAAAATTGAGGAGAAATTTGAATTCACAATACTAAAATTAACCCAATTGCAAAAAATCAAAGCTATAGTGTTCATCACTGTATAAAGAATTTGTTCAGTTAAGTGTCTGCAACGTTTTGATCGCTATTGTATCTTCAGAAATTATTTGAACAATTCTGAAAGCGCCAAGAAAAGAAATACTAACAAAATAAAATAAAACAAAACAAGAAATATTTACAAACAAGAATGATAATTAACTTGTGTTAAGGCGATGTTAGTTTCTATTAATAGAGTAATCAGGATTGTAAACTTTACAACTTCGCCATTTTAGTCTTTTTTATTAAAGTTGCAAAAGTAATTTTTAATATCGATCTGAAACTTTTTAAAGTATTTATTTGTTTAATGTACTTTGGTAGCTCATTCCATATATTTATAGCTGGGTTTAGAAAAGATTTTTTTCATTATTCACCTCTTATACCTGATTGGAGAAATTAAAAGTGTTTTTTTCTTTATTAATTATTTTTTCGAAAAGAAATTCAGTTTTGTTATATGGGAAAGTACTATTAATTATTTTGAAGAATGTCTTTAGGGCATTTATATAGATATTACATTGTGGATGTAGAAATAAGTTTGAGATTTTTTTGCATTTTTTATTCTTATTAACTGCTACTTTATAGCCCAATTTAGCTGTTCCTGAAATTTCCTGAGAAATTTTTGTTTATGTCTGTGTAGAGTATATTCGCATAGTTTAAATGACTTAATACTAGAGTATGAATTAATTGAATTTTTGCTTTAGTTAGGAGTTTTTGAGAGATTAAGTTCATTGCTTTAATCGATATGGCCAATTTTCTAATAATATGATTTATTTGCCTTTCAAAATTTAAACGTGAATTTAAAGGTACTTAAACGACGCAACTAGCTTTATAAGAATACCATTAACATTAAGTTTATATTGTGAGGTATCAGTATATGCAGAATTTAATTTAAAAATTCAGATTTGGGTTTTTAGACGATTTATTCTTAGCCTTAAAGAAGCAAAATATTTAGTAAGAAGTACAATTTATTTCGACAGTTTGAATGGCTTTTTCGAGAGATCTATTAGAATTAAATAATATTTTATCATCGGCATCTTGTATAATGTCACATGTTGTTAAATTGGACAAAGCGTTTATATAAATATTGTCAGTAAGAGACCCAAAACTGTTCTCTGTAGGACTGCTTTTGTAGTACAAACCCAATCTGAAAAAGATTCATTAAGCTTTACTCGTTGCATAAGATTACACAAGTAATTAGAAACGAGAGCCATACTATCATTAGGAAAACCTAGAAATTTAAATCTTTTAGTAATATGGTATGATCAATCGAATCGAATGGTCTCGAAAGGTCTAAGCAAGCTACTACTGTGTATTCATTATCAATCGTTTTCCTCCATTTTTCAATAGCTTGTACTAAAGCGTCGTTGATAGAAATACCTTTACAAAAACCATGTTGTGTTTTAGAGTAAAGATCATGTTTGTAAAAATGCTAATTGATTTGATTAAAAAGAATTCGTGCAAAAACTGTGCTGATTGGAGAGGTGATCGAAATGGTTTATAATTTAAGCAATCTTCAGGATCGGGCTTTTAAATTCTAGAGTTAGGCCTACATTTGCCAATTTTAATTCACATGGAAAAAAGGAGTGTCTTATACAGCCATTTAAGATTTTACATATTGGTTTAGCTATTAAGTCATCGGTGAGTTTTAGAAGACAAGTTGGTACGAAAGACGGTCCGCTGGATTAGTTTTTTAAAAAATGCATCGACTTAATGATTTCATAGTTAGTTGTAAACGAAAGTAGAAAGAGGGTGGAGTTGATTTAGTACGACAAAAAGATACATTCATACCGTTGTAGTTTCTTAAATTTAGAAAAACTTTTATTCGTAATGGATTTATCTTTATAGTATATTTTTCTTTTTTCGGTTTTCATGATTTTTCTGTTCAATAAATTGTTAATGAAATCCCACTTATTTTTTTGGAATGAACTTAAATAATTATCACTTGCTTTCCTTATAGCAATATTGCGTAAATTTTCAAAAAGGGCCGGCGTGCGTTTGGAAAGTAAATCAAAATTTTATACGATAGAATTTCGAAAATTAAAAATAAACGATTAAAAAATACATACTAGTAGAAAATGCAATAAATACATTTATTCTACTCCCCATTTCTATGATTTTCTACAAAGCCATCATTTTGCTGATCTGATATTATTGATATGAAAAGATTTACAATGACGTCAGCTTGTTTAAAAAACTAATTATCAAACTATAGGACAAAGTCCATAAACTATAACAATGCTATTGAGCAATGAAAACCAACTATTTATATCCTCAAGGCAATAAACTTTTGAAACCAAGAAAGTTTTTTTTAGAAGAAAATTAATTTCTATATATTGTTTTAATTCTTCATAAGTGTTAATCACTTGACTTATAAAAAAACAAAAGAATTAAATAAATATCTGCTCCCAGTTAAAAAAAGAACAATAGATCAATTTCAATTAATTAAAAACGATTAATAAAGGTCAAATTCAATATAATAATTTTTTACCCAAACAATACTGTCATTTTTGTACAACTAAGAAATTATTAATAACTCTTTGAAAAAAAGTGAGTGAAAATATATAAGGCTCTTTTACTTAATGCCATTGCAACAAATTCTCAAAGGATATTGTAACTTTACAATCATATTAACAACTTTTGGGATTTTATTTTTATAGTTACTTGGCACATTTTGAAATAATACGCTTGCTAATTTGTTAATAAATTTGAAAATAAGAAACAAACGAATAAATAATAATAATAATATTATAATAACTACATCTTTTTCCAATTAAATTGGCACAACTAACATTTAATTTGTCACAACTAACATTTAATTTGTCACAACTAACATTTAAATTGGCACAACTACCTTTTAATTTGTCAAAATTGGAAATCATAAATTTAATTACTAATCTTTATTGTTTTAAGGGTATTAAAACAAAAAATTTATCTTTTCCGTTTAATTGGCAGGTTTTTTTAAATTTTTCAACAAAAACAANAACTTGTGTTAAGGCGATGTTAGTTTCTATTAATAGAGTAATCAGGATTGTAAAATTTACAATTTTATTCTTTTTTATTAAAGTTGCAAAAGTAATTTTTAATATCGATCTGAAACTTTTTAAAGTATTTATTTGTTTAATGTACTTTGGTAGCTCATTCCATATATTTATAGCTGGGTTTAGAAAAGATTTTTTTCATTATTCACCTCTTATACCTGATTGGAGAAATTAAAAGTGTTTTTTTCTTTATTAATTATTTTTTCGAAAAGAAATTCAGTTTTGTTATATGNTATATATATATATATATATGCCTTTTTTAGAAATATATATTCGTATATATTACATATGAATTAATAAATATAATTTGTTTTCAATGTGTATATGCAGTTGTCAAAGAAGTGGGTTCGATTCCTAATTTAAAAAAATATTCTAATTTTTGAACACGAAGATCAAATTTAAAAAACCCTGCCAATTAAGCGGAAAAGATAAATTTTTTGTTTTAACACCCTAAAACAATAAAGATTAGTAATTAAATTTATGATTTACAATTGTGACAAATTAAAAGTTAGTTGTAACAAATTGAATGTTAGTTGTGCCAATTTAAATGTTAGTTGTGCTAATTTAAATGTTAGTTGTGCTAATTTAAATGTTAGTTGTGACAAATGAAATGTTGGTTGTGACATATTAAATGTTAGTTGTGCCAATTTAATTGGAAAAAGGTGTAGATTTATTCCATCAAAGGCAAAATTGTAAATACACAACAAATCTAAAATTAAGATAAGATAGGATACAAAATTCAAATACAATTTAATTAAATTGATGGCTCTTCAAAATAGCGCCGCTAAAAATAAGAATAAATTTTGTAGAGAAGGCTTGGTTTTTTGAATTTTCAAATTTTCAATCATACGATCAGGCATGTATTTTTGTCACTTGTTCATGTTGTAGCCTTTGTACAAACTCGAATTTCCATCCACTTGAGATTATTCTTGTGTCCCATTGAGGCGGACTCTAGAAACCTCTAACTTTACAGACTGCTAAGCAGTGAGCACAAGCCCCGCTTCACTCAATCGATTGGGAAATTAAGTATGTGTGCAGTTCCATTTTTGACTATATGAAAGAAAGATGCCTGCCAAAAGTTGATATTTGCAGAGGCGGCAACAAACGCAATAAGTGAAAAGTTCAACGCCGTCCTAAGAAGAACGAATTTTTATCAAAATGGAAAAATTTGGAACTTATACTATTGAATATGTATTTAAATAATTTAAGCAATCCTACCACATGTAATCTAATGCAATATGCTGATGATACTATGCTATTCAGTTCACATAAATCTCCTGAAATTAATATAATAGTTCTCGAAGAAAATTGCACTCTTGCACAATATTTTGCTTCACTAAAACCAAGAATAAACCCATCTAAAGCTCAATTTTGCTTAATTAGACCAAATCTAACAATAATTCCACAAATAGTTCACAATTTATATTGAAATTTAATGACACACATTTAGAAAAAGGTAATTAAATATTTGGGGATAACCTTTATTCTCAACTCAATTTTACAAAACAAATATTAAAAAATGGCTGTTTGAATTGAGGCTCTTGGTAATATATCGTAGCAGCTTCTATCCAAAGCAAAAATTATACTAATTCACAAATTAATACTAAGTCACTTTAATTATGGAAATATACTGTATACCGACATAAATGAACAATTTTTGAATAAATTAATCATATATATAACAGAAATCGAGAAATTAACAAAATCGTTTGCTATAAAAATAGAGAGTTAATCATTTATACAACCGAAATGTAGAAATAGAAAGTTTTCAGAATCAAGTGCAATATTATAAAAACGTAAAACTATTTTCTTCAAAATATTTATTGTTTTATTCCAAAAATCCAGTTTTCTATTCTCTAGAATAATTTCGTGCTCTGTTATTCTTCTGCTTAGTTGTCTGCTACTAAGTCAAAAATATCAGAACACCTAAAAAAGGTGGATCTACAATCCCCCAAAATTTAAAAGTAATCGAAGTTGCATACATAACATCAATGGAACCAAGTCTTACCATCAAAGATCAAACATCCTCAAAAATTTAAAAGTAATCGAAAGTATTTGCATAAGATCAACGCTTAATTATATATATCTTTTAATTAAATAATGCACATTTAGAGGAAAAATTTTGTAAATTGACGATGCTCAAGTTGAGCGAAATATATCTCATTTAGTTTAATGTTTTTATTAAAATGTTCTATTGTTTTTGATGCTTTTAGAGCTTTAAGCACTCTAAATATAGATATTTCTCTTCCCTCTTCAGTTTGCATTTTCTAGACATACTAAAAGCATTTACTTTATTATTAGCATCACAATAATTTCTAGAAACATACTAAAAAAGCCTCATTTCCAAGTAAACTTTGAAAGAGATAACCATTGGATAATCTTCATTTTTATAGCAAAACATCTATTAATGGCTTTACAATTTAAATGTATATATAAGTAACCTCAACTACACAAACTACGTCGACTTCCGAAATACAGAAATTAACATCTAAAAACCTCAGGCTTAGTCAAACTGATATTGAAGATGTTATGAACAGAGTTGATAGCGACTACAAACAGATTTTATCCAACTTTTGTTGAACCAACAGTGCCAAAAACACAAACACTATTTGCACTTGTATAAAAACACTGATTCGTAGGATACGAAAAACATGATGATAGGACCATGTGTTGCATGTGCGGATGGGATCATCATTGATATTATTTCGTTTAGCACATTCTCCAGTTCTTTCCTAGGAAGAATTCAACTTCGCTTCAATGGAACCAGTCATTCTGTCATGTCGTTTGCGCTCTCGGCATGTGACAGTAGTAAATGTGTTGTGGCAAGAGAAACAAAAGGCCGTGTCGCTCATCAGAATCAACAAACTTGCATCAAACGCAAGTGTGGGGCTAACAAAGTCTGCGCTACCATGAGACCTAGACTTAAGATTTAGATTCAATGGTAGACACCCATTAAGCAAGGCGCATGCAATTGGACCCTTATATGATGATAGGCCCTTCCTCTCTTGCACATCAAAAGTATCACTGAGACGACTGAACTCTGTTGCATAGATAATCTTAACCGAGGTTTTTTGTTAAGAATGTCTACCTTCCGAAAACTTGGATTTACGTTCCGGAAAAGAGACTACACTTCTCAGCGAAAATTTTTGGCGTTTTCTGCTTGCCTCTTCGGCGCTCACAGCTAAGGCAAATTTTTGGGAATGCTAGAGGTTTTAAATATATTCAGGTTTGTTTGTAGCCTATTTTTGAATTCTAATTTGCGCATAGGTTTGATCACGGGGCTATTTTAAGAAAGAATTGCTTTTAGCTTCAAAATGCTGTTGATGGACCTCAAATAATGTGTCGCGAGTTGTTGAGTAAGGCTTGTGCAAAAATCTCAGCAACATTGCCACCTATAATTCCAATGTCAGGTTGCGAAGAAATGTGCACTTCACATGAAGATTGAGCAAACCACAAGCATGACATAACTCTTAAACGGGATTAACTCTATTAGTAGCAAATGGTGTGTATTGAGCTAGGAAAAGTCTAGTTCTTGACCCTGTTAAATGTCTAAATCTGAATCCTTGCTGCATTGTACTTGTATGATTGGCATTTTCATCAATTCCGAATTCTTTTATTACTAATTTCGTTCATAGTTAAATGCAATCTTTTAATAGTAAATACTATCTAAATTATTTTGCAACCGTACAAGATACATTACCAGTTTCCAATATTTATCGGGATATAGAATATCCCTATCAATATTTACGCCAATGTAATACACTTAATATAAAATGCAATTCTATTCTATAAGTCACATAAGCAGTTTACAAAATAAATGATAAAAAATGATAATAAAATTCATTAAAGCGAAGTAATAGTGCAAGCTAGGGCAAAAAAGATACTGGGAAAACAAGCAATATAATAAACACTTTAAAACAACTCATAACTGCAACTACCAAATAGAGGGGATCATTCGAATTGATTTTTTATAAAAAAATCATGCAACTACTGAATTTGCGAAAAATATTTCTACTCCAATACACTGTGCCGCTGAATGCAGGTATTGTCAAACATTTTGTATTACTTAGGAGTGCACTCAACGCAAAATCCCTGTATTTTATGATTGCACTAAAGCGTGAATTACAGGATTAAAATTTAGACTTGTTATAGCCCTTCTAAATACTACCATAGAGTTGTTAATAGAAAATAGTAACTATTATGACACCTATGATTAAGATGATGGCTGCAAATAGATCCGACTTTTATACCTACCCTGATTCTCAAATTACAACCATATAATATAATAATAATAACATCATGACTAGATTTATTCCATCAAAGGCAAAATTGCAAATGTTGGGACGCTGGATGTTCATATCTCACAACATGTTGCGTTGTGTACACAACAAATCTAAAATTAAGATAAGATAGGATACAAAATTCAAATACAATTTAATTAAATTGATTGCTCTTCAAAATAGCGCCGCTAAAAATAAGAATAAATTTTGTAGAGACGGCTTGGTGGTTTTTTGAATTTTCTAATTTCTATCATACAATCAGGCATGTATTTTTGTCACTTGTCCTCAATGACCAAGCACGTGAAAATTTTATCCATATACGAACTTTCTCTTATTTTATGCTTTGTATTGCATACTACAACGATAGTAGTTAAAAAAGAAACGCATGTATTTAACACGTTTTGGCCTCAACTGCCATTATCAAAAAGTTCCCCATTCACAAAATATTAATATATGTATTACAATAACCTAAGTGGATTTATTTGATATTTATCTTTTTGTTTAAGCTTGATTCCTTTAATTCTATATGAAATGATGACATGATGCTTCGTTTAAGATTATCAATTGTATCACAATTCTTTAGATGATTGGAGATGGTTGACTGATTTTTGCGTTCACCTACAGAACTGTTTTTGAGGATATTAATGTAATTCTATTAATACGCTCCTCTTGCACACACAACTCCCTTTGTGTAAAATGCGACTTTGAAAGTACAAATCACATTCAAATTTCTACCTAATAGAATTTGCTAAAATTCAAACTCAGACCAACGAGGTTACAACTGATTCATACAATATTTACAGGAAAACAACTAAGACAATTGGAAGGAGCTAGCAGTAAAATTTTTAAAAATATTATTTAATTAAATTGATAAGCAATTGTAAAGATTGCAAAATAATTATGCCAACGTTTGTATGCAACGCTAGACCTTTTCGAAGCGATTGAATTTTATATAAACACTTATTTTTTTATTAAAAAATTCGGATTGTGCGAAAAAATGAGAGAAGCAGTTATTTAATAATTTAAACGAAGCATACATTTCTACATCTATACAATTAAAGCACAGAAATGACTATAGAAATTGTACAATTGGATGAAAAGTCATTTCTGCTTTACAAAAAGGTGCACTGAAATCAAGCAAACCGAAATTGATACAAGTAAAATATTTTACAAAAATGATGACCTTTTTACACAATTTAAAAACTAATCAACTGCAGCATAATTCTACGCGTTAAGGTGAATGAAACACGGTTAGAAAAAGTAAAATTGCATCCATCCAATGAAGGAGTAAATCAATGTGAGAAATGGAGAGCCTACATTTAGCAGTCACGAGAGGCACACGCGGTGTTATGGGCTTGCGGAGATCCAAGTTCCTTCATTTGAGTTTCAATATCCACTCTGCAAATAGGACATCGTTTGTTGGTCACAAGCCACTGATCAACACAATTCATGTGATATAGATGCATACATGGTAAACGCCTAACATCGTCGCCATCTTCAAATTCAGTCAAACATATTGTGCACTTGTCATGACATTCATCCGGCTCAATGGCTACTTTGTGTTCATTTTCCGGCGTAGCTTCAACTGAACCAAGCTTTGAATTTGATGAAAATTTATAAGGCAGAGTACAACGCTCAATGGTACTTGGACAAGCTCCTCGATTAACAGGATCTACATGTGGCTGTCTTAGCGAAACTAAGCGACCATTTGCTCCTAACATTGAAATAGTAACGTGATTGGGGGCGACTGCGGCCGGATATGAAGCCGTAGCTGTTGTATATGGTAGGAATTCCATTAAAGGTGTCATTGGTAAACCAAAGCTACTAGTTAAAGGAGTAGCTGTTGGAAGTGGAAACGGATAAAGCTCAGGAGCTGGTTGGTAATAGTGAGGATACATTTGTAGCTCATGACGCCGATATTCCTCGTGCATACGCTGCTGTTGAAGTAAAGTTTGCTGATGCAAGAGAGGTAGTTGAGGTTCAGTCGTATACAGACGTGGAAAAGGCAAGCGCCGAAATGAGCTAGGAAGTGAAGCCACATTTTGATTTGGAGGTACATGGAATTGAGGACTTGTGCCCCTGTGTGTGACAGATGCCGAACTTCTTCTTTTATTCTTACGCCTTGCTTGTGTAGTACTAGGTTCTGGTGATGGTCTCGCTTTTTTTGGAGGCGCTATTGGGTTTGTTCTGGAACAACCTTCGCCATTAGACTGCTGTGAAGTAGCTGCTCTAGTGCTAAGATTTAGCGGTTGCTCCTGTTCTGATTGTTGGTGACTGCCTTGACGACTATAAACGTTTGGACATGAGCAAGCTGGAATACGAATAGTGAGAGGTGATGCCAGCCCAGAAGCGCCTTCCGCATCCCGATAAGGTGGTCGTGGTAAATGACATACTGGACAAGCATAATCGCACCGACATACCCCATAACGAGATGTTGGTGGAGGTGGTTCGTAATATCGTGGCCTGCGAATGTCATCTTCCGGTTCAAATTCAATTCCACTGATTGAATCGCTTTCAGTGAGCACTGCATTGGTAACTAGATAGATTCCATGCTCATCACCTCTTCTTGATGCATCTGATGCAGTAACTGGAGGTGCAGCAAATGGACTACTTTGGCATTGGAACAGTGCGGGATAAGGGGATATGTGATGAGGATCTGTTGTCAAGAGTGCAGCAGATGTAGTGGCTTCTGGACAAACATCTCTTGAAGAACAATATCCTTCGTCTAAAGGTTCAAGGCCTTTAGACCCTCCCGCAGGCATTTTCTAAAAGTGATTAATTAAAATAGTTAATCTCCATAAAGAAAGCTCTTAATAAATATGCATGCGATTACATAGTTGAACTATATTACATATCGAACAGTGATATTTTGGAATTTCCCAAAGCCAAACTAGTTATTTTTCGATAACTGAACTATTGAACTATTAGTTAAGCGCATTAATTCACGTCAGTTTGAATTCTCATAATAAAGATACAAAAATTTACTTAGTTCTAATTTGAATTGCACAGTGTAGTTTTAAGCTAAAATGAGTTGTAACAAATACGCATTGAAATATTAATTAGGCTCAATGTTTTAATTGCATTTCATTAAAAGGAATTTTGCTTAATTCGCACTATCAATGAAGATTAATATCAAAATGACGTCTTTAAATTATTAATCTTTATCGAATAGCGTGCGCCAGGAGAACGAGAGCAGATTCGAAAAACATTTCGTGAAAATGTGCTTTGAGAAATTTTTTATATTTTCGAAATTTGAAAAGACAAAAAAAACATTTTGATACTGCTCAATTTAATAGTATCCAAATTGATATTATATAATTCTAGAAATATCTCTAGCAATGGCCAGTATATGCAGTATACTCATTGCCATAACAAAATTAATCCAAGCAATCACAAAAAAAATTACTGAAACACAAAATTTAAGAAAACGTTTTTGTTTACATGTTTCACTAAAGCCAAAATGATTTGTGAAGTTATTTGGAAATATTGCTAACATAAAAAATTCAATTCCTCTCCAAAACTAAATAACATCTTGGAAGAACAATTTAATAGAGAATAAGTAAATAATTTGGAGGGTTGTACAAAAAGTCATTTACTATACTATTTGTATAAGTTATTTTTGATTTTAGAAGCTCGGCAAAGCAAACAAAAATTTGCCAGAATCAATGCTCAATTAAAAGAAGAGATAAATAATTAGTATTCAGAATGTCTTAAATGAATGCAACACAGAAGAATGTCTTAAATCAATGCTACATAGAATGATAATAAACACATATATCTATGTGGATAAATATACATTGGCATTTCAAAATGCAATCCAAAATTATAAAATTTTTTAAAATAGCTTTCTTAATTTACTTGATATTTATGAATGAATTGGTACATATATTAAAAAAAGAATAAGATACGACAAGTTGAAACTAGGTAGACATTCGAATATACTTAATTATATTGCGAGCATAATAAAAGTGATGAAACATTGCATTGTCTTGTTAAAAAGCGACACATATACATAAAATTTACGCTTATCGATATTGTTTGGTTGGAGAATTAAACAAAAAATCTTATTCGAATGCATTCACTGAATTTACTATTGCTAAAAGGTTTTGGGTTTAAACATAAATTTCGACAACTTACTTCACAAAAAACAGACAAAGGCGTCCCAATGAGCTATGGTAAACGAAAACTATGCAAGAAATATTGTTTACAATATAAATGAGACAAAGATTTCCAATTTCGGTTTACCTCAAAAATGTCAATAGAATAAAATGTCAAACAATATGAAATACTGTAAACAACCATGACAAAGGCCACCTCTGATTTATTTCGAAAGAAATTATGGTATTTAACTAATGAAAAAAAAGAGTTTATTAGCAAATAAAATTTATGTTAATAAGTCATTTTTACCGAGAAAATAGCTTAAGAATTCTTCTGATTTATCTAATAAGAACTTGCGAACATAAAAAATATTTAATCACATCATATTCAACTATTTATGAGATGCATAGTATGTTATAATTTAATTGTTTTTGTTAGATTAAGTATTGTATTTGTAGTATAGGCGTTATTGACTAATTTTATTCAATAGACTGACGAAATTATCCACACTAATATTTATCAATTAATATTTTACTCCTAACTTATTGTGAATTTATACGTAATGTTACGGATTCGTTTTGTTGGAAAAATCAGTTCTGTGCAGTATAATGCAGGTTCGACTCCTGCTGAGTCCTTTAAATTAATACCATTTATATACATTTAAAAATTGCAACTTGTTAATATATTTTATAGCTTGTTCATATGTGTTTTAACTGATATAAACTTTGTATAAACTTTCAAATATACTTATACAGGGTTTCCTGGTCCCCAGATTAATAATCCTATTATCCACTTGAAAGTGGGGGTATCATGAGAGAACCCAACTCTCACTCTTTGTAGCCAGGATATTCCTAAATTTTTCCGGTAGTGCAAATGTTAGAGCATTGGCAGGGATTTTTTCACCAAGCTTATGCTTATGCTTCCTTGCACTTAGCGATTACGCCATTGTAGACTAAAAATATGCGATAGTATATGAAACACAATATAGCATATAATTGATTATGGATGAAAAGTATTTATAATCGATGAAAGCTCTGAAGATGTTGAATTTGATACATCGACTAAATTTGTCTACAAAACTTGTTGTGGGTATACCAGCTTTTTCAAAATTCAACTTCAAATCAAATCTAAACTTTTTTGCTTCTATTACGATATCCTCTTTTTCATGATTATGAGGCTCTAGCATTTAATTACTATTGTAGAATCATGGGCTGTAATTGTTCTAGAAAACTAATTGATTCTGCAGAAGGTTTACCATAGAAAACGACAGCCCTGATTCTGGGAGAACAGGTAAAGAGAAAACAAAAAACTAATATAAACATTGGTAATTCATCCAAGTATTAGATACTTTAGGTAGCTCCAAGATGACCAACTCACATGGCTTCCAGCTGAAGCAAAGTCTTTAGAAACAGTTTAGTGCTTGACTTTGTGCATGGTGCTACCCTATTTGTCTCACTTATTAATTTCTATCTCATAGCAAAAATAAACATCTCATTTTAATTGTTAGTTCTCAGCTCACTAAATAATAGTCTGTAATTGCCAGACATTTGTGCTAGCCAATGGCATGGTATCATCACAGTGTCATAAAATATAAGTGCATGTACATGTTGAATATCAAATGAAAGGTTTATTATTTCCTTAGCCATACCCATATCCGTAACTTAATGAGTCCACAATTTGGACTGGGAAGATCTGATGATTGCCAGGAGCTACGTGTCGCCCTGTACTTTAAAAAAGCACTCCCAAATTGTTGCTGAGCTTAAGCAATTATTTTCATGATCAAAAAATACTAAACAAAGTAACAGAGAGAAAAGTGAACAGTAGTTGAAGCTAGATAAAATCTATTAACCATTCTCAACATTGTTACTCAATTTATACACCTTCAAAATACTAAATAATTACCTGTCTTTGTTTACAATTGAAATTAAGCATTAGCTATTCATGTTATCAATTTCCCTCGCAAATTAAATTTGAGCAACACGTTTTAGCACCATCAAGGGGACATAACTAGCTTTTGTAGATCTAACCTCGAAATTACTGTGACGTCATAATGACGTTAATACAATCGAAAATAAAATGAATAATAATCACAAAAATTCCCCAAGTGACTCTACACGCCCCCCTTTGCTCAAAATTAATTCTGCGGCAGTAGGTGCAGAGTAGGACCTGAGACTATATGTTGAGTGGCCATAACCATTTCCATTGCTGGTTGACCTTCCCATTGTTCTAATTCAGCGTACTGTGTCTCACAGGAAAGTTGCATTAGAACCTCTCTCTGTGTCATGACTTCATCTTTGAGCTTGAAATAGTGGATCATAGGCAATCAATTGCTGATGGGACAATTTTTTCTTAGATTATTCAAACAACAAGTAAATGTGTCATAAAATCTCTCATAAAGGTGGAATCCTTTTAATGCGACCATCAAAGTCATTAATGCATCAGTATCAGGTGTGTGCACATCCTTGGAACAAATATTGGAATTCAGGTAAAAGTGTTCGAACACATACCTTAACGATCCCATCCAGGTGGCATGGTCCATGAATAAAGAACAGAACTCCTGTACCTGACTTAAGGTCATCTCATTGGGATCAGAAACATTGGCTCAGAGCATAGTTATTATTTCTATCCTCTTTGTTACATCATAATATCTTGTAATTGTTTCTACGTTATTGATCCACATCAGATCTCCCGCAGCTTGAAATAGAATTAGTACCTGGGGGTCGGTAACTCATAACCTCTCGTCTACCTTCCTTAGTTGTTTGTTAATCACAGTCCCTCTGTTGAAAATATCCTGAATCGTCAGCTTTCCATCAATAAAGATTCTTTCTTTGTTATCACCAGCCAGTATTTTTTTGCGCACTGCCTTGTATTCATCAGTTTTCATTAGTCTATTTGCCTCAGCGGAAGTACTCACATAATTCAATTTGTCTGGAAAACAGGCTGACACTTTCTTCTTATTTTTCTTCATGCGCCATTTTGGTTGAATAAGGGGAGTCTCAACACATGGAGGCGGAATGCATAATAAATTTTCTTTCCTGATATTGTACTCCAAGTCTGTGAAAGAACACTTGTTTTGTAAGCTAGCGGTTCCAATCATAACAGGATAATTAATCTGTGCATGCTTAATCATATCCCAGAATCGATTTCTTAAACCATGTGTACGCAATTCTTCAATTTGTTTGCTGGAAATCTTCACTCAAGCAGTTGTGCATTCTATGTCCAGAGCTACTTGTCGCCCTGGAGATTGTAGAATGACTAGTTCCTCTTTTGAAAACATCTCAGTTAAACACCACTTCATCATCCCCAGCACATCTTTTTCATTGTTTTCTACCAATAATCTCTTTTGAGTTGACAACTCTTTATCAAAATCAGAAGGGTCATGCTCTAGCATAAGAATCCGCTCATTTTCTGTAATTGACCATTGAGGAGTAGGCTGAGGTGATCCACCAAATTTCTCTAAGTTAGCTTTCTCTATTAGGTCACGGATGTGTGGAGATAATTGAACTGAAGATGTGGCTAGTAACTCCTCTTCTCTATAGAACTGTTCGGGAGTCTTCATAACCTGTTCAAAGATAGTAATAGGGATTATTTTTCCTTCTTTCTCAACTTGTCTGGCAGATTCTGCGAACTTTCCATAGCCACATTCTGGGTAAGAGATCCTATGTGCATCAAAGAATTTCTCATTTTTCTCTATCACCCCATGTGTTCTTATCAACTCCAAAAAGGTTTGCGTCCAACTGGGTTGTCGATCAATTAATCTCTTGGTGCTTAACGGGGCATTCTCCGAGGAAAAAATTGCAAACTTAGTTTCAGAAGTGGCACCCCACATGTACTTTTTCATCGTTTCTGAAAAAATATTGATGTCCAACAGACAAATTCCCAACTGATTGCTAATCAATATGATTGACATTTTTCCTGTTATACTACTCACCCCCACCAGTCAGGCATAAATTTTTTCGTAATGATCCATAGCCCTTTTAGTTTTGCAGGGAGAAGATGGTGGTATACATTTATGTAATAACCAATTCTTCACTTTCCACTGCTATTTCATGATCCACTGTTTTGGACATCGCTTTTCGTTTATTTTGATTGATAGGTAAACTTAAATAAGGATCTCTAGTGAGATAAATGGAAATGATCCATATAGCACCTCTCACATAAATATCCGGCACTCTATCTTTGGAAAACAAAAACGACTTGAAGTTTTTCCAATCTTGCATATCGTAGGAGAACTTAATTTCATGGAGTAATCGCTCAATGGAGGGATGGTATTGGGAACTAGGGCTTTTTATATGTAGATTGGGCCAATCGGACTTGGGGTTTTTAGTAGCTTTCATATCAGACCATATTGCCTGGATCTCCTTGAATGTATCAACACTTTGCGCAAAAGCAAAACTGACTCTAAGATCTGTTACTGTGTATATAGAGGGAATGTTTAATACTTTAAGTGTCTGTGCTTGCAGTATGGTGTCAATTAAGAGTTTTGTGTCCACTGCTAGTCTGTGTGAGGGAATTTTTTCTGTGAGGGAATTTTTTCACATAGCATTAAATCTGTAAGTAAGAGTTTAGTTACTGATTGTGTATGAGCATGGTGCATCAATATTTGGTAATAGGCAGAGTTTCTCCATTCTGTAATGAAGGCTCTCTATTACATTGGGGATACTATCATATTCTTTCGACTTTTGCTATCCTATATGCAATCTCAATCTGCTCCATGATGTCATCATCCTGTACTTCATATATACGTAAAAAATAGATTACAAGGAGGTTGGGGAAGTCTATATTCACACACTCGAAGCTTCAAATTATGCTACCATTATTTAGAAACTTGCATAAATTATAGATGGAAAAGTCTTCATCAAAAGAAGTATGGACTGTACTGCGCCAATATGAATGGGTAATACCTTCAAGCATACTGGAATCATAGCATATTATGGAATTTATTTGTGGACGTCTTTCCTCATCAATTATAAAAGGTATCATACCAATAGAAAAACTTAGTTTTTTGTCGTTATATGTCCATCGTAATTGAGTCTGTGTCTCTTGCGAATATTGTCTCGGACGTAATGTACTGCTCTCCGTGTAGCTGCGAAATAGGGGTGGAGGGTTTCTTCACAAACTTTTGACATCCTTTTCTTTTGTTCTTCCATCTTCTGTGATCTGACTGTTGAAGTAACAGAAGTATCAGAGGTTGAGGGGGCTATTGAATCACTCTTAGGGGATATACACTCTT
>CABFPE010000120.1:98909-115422 GCA_900660155.1 Hofstenia miamia | reverse complement strand
CATATATATATATATATATATATATATATATAGCTAGGCGATCACTTTGTGGACATAAATATACAGGTATTTGACACCGAAGACTGTACGTGGCTTATCTATCATTCCTAGTTGATGACTTCATGTTTTTCTAGTGATAATTTTAAAAGATTTATCTCGATAGTAACATAATTAATGCCATCATCTTAACATTAGAAGTGGCAGCATTTGCTATTGTCTATTCCTAAACATTCCAATTTCGGGTCAATTACCCATTTGGCGGCTCTATTGCTATTGTGACAAAAGCATTGTAAGGTCAAAAATGAATTCTAAAATGTATATTATTATATAAAGCATAGTTTTATGCATGAACATAAAAGAATATTTAGTTTATTTGCCTGAAAATGAAACATCAATATTTAATAATGAGCTCTACCTTAATGGTTGTTATCATTTAAGAAATTTGCATATCCATTAAGTTGTGGGGAATATTGCTCTAAGATCTGAAGATTGCCTTACAAAGTTCATTTATTATTCCATATTGCTTACCACTCCAATGGACATCCTTTGCCGTCCGTCCGCAAACACTTTTAATCAGGATTAATTTCAGTGAGCATTCACGATATCTCAAAAATTGCACAACACGATCTTGCAGAATGGCTATTGTCCGATATGTAACGTCGATTGCAATATTATCCCGTTGGAAGCCCCATTCATCTCCAATAAAACAATGGGCTTCGAGCATTAGTGATGCCTTTTTTGAATGTTGCAAGTGACAGATTTGTTGGAATTCATATTCTCATAAATTACGTGTTGGGGCCAAATCTTTCTTATTAAAATCCAGAATTCTAGTGCACTCAACTTCATTAAGTTTTGTTTAACTTTGGCATCATTACACCCTTACGCTGTAAATACTGACAAATTCCTGACGAATGAGCTCAATATAACCTACCAATCTTTCATTTTCCATTTCTGGTCCTGTAATTTTGTGTGTGATTAGTATTCTATTATTAAATATTTCTCTCTCTGTGTTAACGTATTTTGTACATTTTCTTCGTTTTTGTTTACGCAATTCAGATAAACCATCAGTTATCAATATTGCAAATGTTTATTTGAATGATACTTATCTTATCTTATCTTATGAAAAATTCATTTAGCATTCAAAATTCTCAGAGAGTCCTACTTGCCCCACTAAATGTGTTGATATGACTTTTATGGTCGCCACTTATTTTCAGGGGCATATTATTGCTTTCCTATTTTACAAGTTATTCATTGGGCTTACCTATACTACTAAAGTTTCTACGTTTCTTGTCGATAATACAACGTTAATCAGTACTTAACAATACGGAGTCTACATGAAACTTAGCTGACCAGCAGATATGAAAATAGTATTCAAATGCTTTATTATTTTTGAAATTGTGTTTTTAAGTGCCAAATTTGTATTTCCAATTTTTTTTAAAGGCATATATAAGGTTTTACGTATTTTTATGATATTGCTTTTTAATAAAAATAAGTCTCTACAATATCTATTATTATATTACAATTAAATTTATGCATAAGCTGCTTGAATTAAAGTTTTTGGACTTTGAACTTCAAATATTGAAAGCATAAGAAAATAATGGAACTTACACCAATGAAAATGATGACAGAGACATTGATGTTCCGATATAAAGCGTGTTTCTATTATGACTAAAATTTTTTGGATTGGGACACTTTGGATTTTGCTTAGTTTAAGTTGGCGATCCATGTCCTTCACATTGCGGTACATCTGGACATTTCTGTTCACTAAGATGGATTCTTTTCTTAATTCGCTTTCCTATAGCAATTTGTTATACATTAAGAACTCTTCCTCATATAAGTTTTTGAGTGATCCAATCAACTCATTCTTAGTGTACCCAGCTGCCCGCGATGATTTTCATTTTCCGAGTAAATAAGTTTTACACATGCATTTAAACCGCTGTGTTAATATTTTGCTAAATGTCCTATGAAAAATTCAGGGACGCGAGAACGATTTAAATGTTAGGGTGGGGCATTCTACGAACTGAAGTGGATCCATTTTCAATTTTTTAAATAAAACCTTGGAATCTGCATATTTTTTCGATTTTTTCGTACTATAATATAATTCACTATCTTATTCTCATTTTTGGAAAAAATCCGTTTATACCTATCAGTTTCATTTAAAATGTGTTTTACTTAGGGTATTAAGAAATATGAAAATTAGAATAACACTTTAAAAAATTTATTCAAAAATATGAAACATCTGCAAGTATCATAAATTTTTATATTGTTATGTATGTAGGGTAGGTCAGTTTATATTTTTAATGTCAAACAGTAGATAGACTTAAATAAAAGGCCTTAATGTTACTATAAAACCCCTGCAACAGATATGTATAGTAATAGAAGCATAGATATAAAAACAAGTACAGTTTGTAATATGTGCACTCTGCAATTCTAATTTTATTTAAGTTATTGGTGTTAGAGTTCCAAAAAAATAATTTCTTAACTTAAATTTTGGGTGTGGGGACAAAACATATATCTTACCCTGAAAGATTATTGTTAGGGGGGCACCTGCCCCTTTTGCCCCTACTTCTCGCGTCCTTGGCAAATTAGTAAATGTAATTCTATTTTACACTGAATTCAAACTAGATTTTTTCATGAATTTAAGATGCATAGTTATTTAATTATCTTTAATTTTGAAAAAATTGCTTAAAATTGGCCAAAAAATATATATGTGTCCAGAGAATCTGCTGGATCCCCTTGGACACCACGCGCTGACATGCAAGAGAGGTCCAGATGTGATATTCCGCCACAACACCATACGGGATACTATCTTCAACTGTGCAAGTAGAGCCTTAATGAATCCCATACTCGAACAGGGTGCCAACTTGGATCACTCGAGCTCACTGACACGGCCTGCGGATGTTCTGATCCCCGTCTGGTCCCTTGGAAAAGCAGGAGCAATAGACGTCACCGTAGCACACCCGCTCAATCCTCTCAACATTGACGGAGCGAGTGCCACGACCGGCTACTGCCTAGAGGCTGCTGAGCTAAAGAAGCACTGCGAGAATGACGACAAATGTGAAGAGCTTGGTTGGGAGTGTCTCCCCCTCGCAGTGACACCCTACGGCTCGTGGGGCCTGCAAGCAATGAGGACCATCAGGAAGATCGCCAGTAGGCTCGCCATCCAGACCAAGCAGTCAACGGAGGCTGCACAGAAGGAGATTATGACTCGGTTGGGTATAGTGCTGGCGCGTTGCACAGCGCGTGCAATCATCGCTAGGTCTCCTGTGGACTGAACAACCAAAGCACTGCATCAATTCTGAAAGCGCAGAAGATTATTCAAAATTTTTAGATTTAACTACGGATTGTTTCAATTTGATTGGCATTTTAAGAAGAGATTAAAACTACAAACACCCACGGACTATTGATTTACTAACCGGATTGTAAACATTTAATTCAGAATAATAATATATATATATATATTCTCTTGGATATATTTTTGAAAAATAGCGAAATAGTGTATATATATGGCATTTGTTTAACTCTTGAATATTCCTTCATGTGACATATGCCATGTAATATGATTTTAACATTTTAAAATATTATTGAAGCTCCACATGACGGTCTAACTGAAATTTTTAATCCTTAGATTCCAGCTCGAAGATTTTTCATTATACCAGTTTAATAAATATAAACAATATGCTGAAAAATGGAAGATTTACAATTCTGTAAATATAGGTTATGGAGATAATTACAATGTCCCCCATTGCAACTTATACAATTTATTAAACTAAAACTCACAAACGTTCATAAGTTGAATATTCTCAAGAACTCACTATTCCTAAAGAAGGAAGATTAAAGTATTACCTATGATGTAAATTGTTTATGGTATATAAGCGATATATAATTTAAATTTTACTCATATAAATCTGATAGTTCACTGAGAGAGGATGAACTGTCTCTCGAATTTGCAGTTATATCTGGAGGATACAAGTGGGATGGAAGCTTTGCTGGGATGTCGTAACCTTGGCATTTTAAGTCAATTAGATAAGCAAATATCGCAAACTCAAACTCATTTAGTTTGTCATCCTTATCAACATCTGCTAACTTCCAAAGTTTGTTGAGAACATTGTTTGGCAAATGTGTTTCCAACATATAGTCTTTTGCTCCACGCGGGGTGATCATCTTATTTTTGGACATATTCTCAAAAAGCTGATCGTATTTTTCGAGTTTAGGTTTTTCAATGATCCACGTATCACTGTGTCTACCTGCATTAATTCCCTCTTCGTCCTCAAACATCGAATGCGACTGGTTTATAGAAGAAAAGACGCCACCTTTTAATGCACTTGATGAATCATTATCAGTTTCAAAATCATTCAAGATGGGTAGGAAAGCCTCTAATAATTCATTTGTGGCTTTTCTACATTGCTTCTTCGTGAACAATTTCATATTTCTTGATGAAAACTTTTTGACATATTCTACCATAACCTCTTCATCCGGAAAATCACTAATTGCAAATCCATAACGTAGCGATACATCACTGTAAATTTGGTCCATCGGTAAATTTTTGGTCCTTAGAGTACCAGCACTTGAAAGAATAGCTAATAAAATTTGCAGTTTTTTTGATCTAGTCAGCAGTAAATTAATTTTTCTAATGATGCTGTTTCTTGGTAAGGAACCTAGGTCATCTAAAAGATCAGTTTTTTCTTTATCAAAAAGAATGCTATTTTCCATGGAAAGATATGGCATATCACTAAATGATCCAACGTAAATCCTGATCGGTTCTGGAACTAAAATTATCTTAGACAATGACCAAAGTAAAGCCCCATATACCCTCATCAATTGCTGAGGTGTAATGGTGTCAGATTTATTTAACACAATCCTGAGTTTCATTTTTTCATCTTCAAACGATTCAATTGCTTCTTGAAATTGTTTGGAGATGTCAAGCTTATGCGCATCAAACAAAATTAACACACGGTCAGCATGCTGGCCGAACCACTTCATTACGGGTATGAACTCGTAATCTCTAGAACATTGCTTTCCTGCTAAAACTCCAGGAGAATCTACTAGAGTAATTTCATCTAAGATAGAGCTGTTTGTTACCGCACAGAAGATATGTTTTAAGAAGTTTGTGCCGAACTTTGATAATCCCATAAAAGGTTTTGATTGATCTACAACCAAACCTGTGCCAGGTATAATAGCTTCATTTGTTCCTTTTGTAACAATCACAAACCCGTCTGTTGTTGGTTCAGGTCCAATTTTCATTCCAGGAAAAGACTTGCCTAGTAAATATTTGATAAATGTAGTTTTCCCTGTTGAATATTGCCCCACCAGAAAGACAATTGGCTTGGCGGAAAATTCCGCTGAATGTAATGGAGGATCGTAGATTTCGCCAAAGTTCACTTGTTGTTCCATTGGTAGGATTTTTTTGAAGTACATGTGTTCAGCTTTTTCATAGTAATTGTTGAAAGAGACTTTACGCTTCTTAAAGATTGACAACATCTAAAATATGTCTGCTGTCAAAGAATATTTGCATATGTATACAGATAAAATATATAGCACGTACTATACATAGGTTCATAAGACTCACCGCTTGGTTTCTTTTGAATGGATCTTTAATGAGTTCCCGCACAACGGATTATAGATACTCTTGACAATAGAATCATCTAAGAGTGTTTAAAATTGATGATTAAATTCGCAAAAGGTATTGCGAAAGTTGAAGCCCAGTCTTCAGCAAAAATTGATATTTTAAGAATAATCATATTTTTTATGAACTCCAAAACCCATAATTTCATTAATGATAATTACATCTATATGAACTGCAGCTACTTTAGCATCAAAATATCAAACTACGTGCATTAATATCTGTTATATAATTTTTATTAGTTTTTTTTAATTTTTAATAAGTGCAAAATCATAGAACGGTACTTTTGCGTTATCTCCTAACTTTAAACTAAATTCTACCCAAACCATAAACCTAAATACATTACACTATGTTATTCGGCATGACTGAGTCGCTCAATGAAACCATATTCATTCTGATTTATGTAAACAATTAAACACGTGAATAGATGTTAACGGAAAAGGCCCGGTTTTAAATGAATAAACATTGCCAAATCGCATAATTGATTTGAAAACAAATAAAAGCCGCGTGATTGAACTACAAATTAACCTATTTTCTTAGTCTATTGTAATAAATTTATAATTCCTTTTTAGACTTACTGATGTTAATAATAAATTTGTATATTCCTTCTACATAATGTTTGGGTTATGGCTTGGGTTCGTGCTAGGACTAAGGTTCGGGATAGAATTAGGGTTTGGGTTAGAGTTAGGGCTAAGGTTCGAGTTAGGGTTAGGTTATGGGTTAGAGTTAGGACTAAGGTTCGAGTTAGGGTTAGGTTATGGGTTAGAGTTAGGACTAAGGTTCGAATTAGGGTTAGGTTATAGGTTAGAGTTAGGACTAAGGTTCGGGTTAGGGTTATGGTTTGGGTTAGTGTTAAGGATGGAGAGGGGGTTTGGGTTAGGTCTATGATTACTATATTGATAAACTAGCATAGTTTTGCAAATATTTGAGCAGGAGGAGGGGGGTTTGCGGTCGGAGATAGGGCAAAAGTACCCATAGAGTTTAAAATCTTCGTACACTTTGTCAACTGAAAGTCATTACTATCATAATGATATTAGATTAATTGTATTGATTAATTACTTATTATGTGGTTATGCAGGATCTTTATTCTTAAGCATTATAATATTAAACATTGTCATATTTCGAGCTATAACTTAGGCCACAGTTGGATTAGTGATTGGTTAAAAAATGATCTGTCACATTTTGATTGAATCGCACGTCTAACCAGCGAGAAAATTTTATAAATTGATACTTTGTAAGGATATTAATTAGAGATATTCAAGTATTTTGGCTGCAAAATTTCTTGTTCACTTTAGTGCTTTGTAGCATAACGATTTTAGTGAACAGCCATTTTCTTCCAGGGCCTTGGGCTATGGCATCCACAGAATTTTAAGTCATAGACAATGGAAGTAGTAATATGTAGGACACATAACACATTTGCACTTTTGACTTTGGCGTCCACATTTGCTGTCCCATCTATCATGACTATGATGTAATTACGTAGTTTGACCGTCCGTGAGGTTGTCTCTGACGTCATTGGAATATATTCTGTATGTGTTGACAAATAAAATTGTGTTGCAGTGTGTATAATATTTGTAACCTATTGATCAAAATGTAACCAGTTTGAAATCATTATCTATGCACTTTCCATAGTGGTTAAATAAAAAATTTTCAAAATCCCTTGAAATTAGAATTCTTTCTATATGCAAAAAATATACTTCACAATTTTAAAAATTTCGAGAGAGTTCCTAACTTCACGTTTAATATATTTTTTATTTACAAACATTTTGCTGCTAATGAAAAGAGACTGATTTTTTTTCTGCAAAATTTGTACTTTGAACAAAAAGTATTTCCAAACAAAAAATTTTTTTTTAATTTTTGGAAAAATGTATTTAAATATTGTAATATAAATACATGCTTCCACAGACGCATACTCTCACCACACAGAGAAAACTAAAATATATAAATAATGAATTTATATTCAAAGAAAATATAAAATGCACTATAAAATTACAAAGTTTTTAATGATATTCATAAAACGAACATTGATTATTCATCATAACTTCATTGTTGGATGGGAATAGAGGAGGAAACATATGGTAAACATACCAAGATAGACGTCCCTACTCATCTTCTTACAGGGTTGCGAAGTCGCTAAAACATTCAATTACTACAATAAAAACCGAAATCCAAACAGTGAAAGCAGTATAACATTTACATGCACAAAAAATAATGAAAAACAATCTGACGTAGCAATGAGAAGCTGTATATATTAGCGTAATGTAAAAAACGCTTATCAAATAATTGTGAATTTCTATCAGCGTTTAAATTAATGTTTAATTGTAATATTAAAAATGAGATGACGTTCACAATCAAAATACGTGACAATCAACAATTATATTTTAAACAAATGCTGTTAAAGATGTCCAACAAACAAACGACGATTTTATTTATGATGAGTCGGTATATTTCAGTTTCGAGTCAGTCTCTTAAAATTCGAACCGAGTCGAATAGGATTATAAATTTTGGATCTTGTCTAGAGGCCTATTTGCCTATCAATATCATAAATGTAAAGTTCAATATCAAATAATGCAGTAACGACTAAGATTGACAAAAATTTGTAGATATAGTATGCCAGGGATGCCGAGTTTGGTATTGTATCATACCATTATGTTAAACATAATAGTGTTGTTATTAAACACTTTATGCCCATAATGAATGACAAACATAAAAATATGGCTATAATGGTAGCACAAAAATTGATTTTTACATATACAGAATTGATATGGGGTTCTACAAAATTATTAACTTATCGTTTTCATATATTATATCTTTAATCTTATATCTACCATAATGAAAGGGTTACAAAAACTTAAATTTACAAAAACGTTTTGAAAAAAATTTCATTTTTGATAGCATAAGAAGATTTGCAGGCATTGCAAAGCTTTACTAAGCAACTTCAGCAGATTGCAAACAACTTCTAAAGATGAAATTGTCTGCAATTCGGGCAGTACGTGTAGATTGCAAACCAATATTTCCGATTAATATTTTTCAATTTTTACTATTTGTTCACCCATAAAGCGTATTATATTATTAGAAAAATGCAAAAAATAATTGATTATTCTTTCAAAATTTGCTTTTCAATGCTTGAGAATGTTTCTGCAAACATCAGTACAGCTTACGAAACACTTCACCAAAATGATCGTTTTTAACCTGATTACAGCTTGCAATTTGGAATGTATTTGACCAATATTAGAAAGCACTCTTTCATTTGCTATTGCCATATGCATTCTAAGTACATTTCCCATCATTTGAGACACTTTACAGAATGGCCAGCGTTTTCTGGTTTTGGGTTCTCGATGTACAGCAGTATATGCGTTTCTAATATACACATTACCTTACTAACATAATGACAAATTTATAAAATGGCAGAAAAAAGGATGTGTTATTGTATTTTATGTTTTACACAGTTTAGAGCAATAATTTGACAAAGTATTTAAGACTCATTAAGACCTAAGAGTAGCCATTACAAGGTCCTAAGCCATATAGTCTAATATTGCATGAGTACCCTACCTGTTGAACACAGTTACATGCATATATTTACTTTTAATAATGGAAATTGCAATCGCATGCACTTTTCATGGAGCTTATATAAAATTCAAGTATTGACAAGTTCTGCTCTAGTATTGATAAATCAGAGTCGAGGTAAATCCTACCATGGATTTCTATAGAAATCCATGATCTTGCATACCATTGGAATCGTAGAACTTGCTTATCAGTGATGTTTATTAGCTATCAAAATAATGAAGCTGATGTTAGCATTGCTGTCTTCATATCTTCAAATATGCTGAAATCGCTGATTAAAGAGAGTTTGGACACACTTGCTTAACTTGGAAGACGATCAGGGGCGTACGCAGGATTTTCTGACGGGGGGGACATCATCATCATTACCCAAAATTTTTGAAAATATTGAGAATCTAGACCCTAAAAATGCATTTCACGATGCTAGATTTTAAATTTGTCAATTTTTTACGAAAAATGTTTTCATTTATCCAGTCAAAATCAAATTTGGAAACCTAAGGGGGAGGGACATTCCACCATGTCCCCCCTACGTACGCCACTGATGACGATTACAACAATTTTATGTTGTAATTTCATAAAAATTCACATACAATAACTTCATTATTTAGAGTAGAAACACAACTTGAATGCTAACAAAGTATTAACATAACTTTTAGGAATGACTAGCAAATATTTGTCAGGCAAAAGTTACCAACATAACATCTAGTACTTTAATGTTAGCTATGGTCATCTGCTAAACACCATACCTCATCTACAATGGCAGGAAGAATTTTTGGTGAAAAAGTTTTTCAAACATAAAATTATCCATATTTTTTCAATTGCCAAACATGCAATGAACTATTCAATACAAAGCTAATACGGCTATCCTCAACCTAAATCGAAATTTCGAGTCCTCATAGGGCAATAGTATATAATCAATTTCCTCTAACATCAGGGGTAGAGCCGCAAGCAAAGATTCGTCTTAAAATTAAACCGCAAAATTGATTACGTTTTTTAAAAGAAGTAGTTTGTAAAACCAACTAAGAGTAGCGTTAATGTCTCTTCTAAGATAATCAAAGCATGTGAAGTTTCAGAGATTTATTTGTATGTGTTTTTGCTGACGTTGCATATCAGAGTTAGCATTTTGATTGGGATTTAATTTTTCTTGCATGTCGTGATTAATTATCAAACTTGTTGCGTAGTGTGATTTTTTACATCATCTAAAACTGACTGATTGTAGTAATCTGTTACGCAATAAGAACCATTTCGACCGCCTTCATTATAGAAAAATGTTTAGAATAAATGTAGTCGCGCATTACATATACTCTTTCATAATGCGTCATGGACAATTGAAAAATTTTTGACAATATGGATTTAATCAAAAAACCCGTTATTTGCAAGTTTCTAGGAACCTGTTTTAGACAAATTTAGCTATTATTGAGAATGGAATTCTAAATTGTCTGCTATATCCAGCATGGGATCATTCGACTAGGGGATGGATTAACAATATTTTTAGCATTTCATTAATACCCAAACACTGTACTGCTAAAAAGATCAAGAGTTGGAAAAATTTCAATATTAAGAACATCAAATGATCTAAAACAATTTTTAAAGAAAGATTTATTTTTGATGTAATGCTTAATATACTGTTTAAATTTCATTGGAAACCAAAAATTGATGGTGGCCATAGAAAAACTGCAAATGAAACCATTACTACAATAAAAAAACAATTAAGCTACTTGGCGAGTACTAAACATAACTTTCTTTTAGGAAAATTTAGCATGAGTTACAGATTTTTTAAAAAATTGAAAAAAAGTGGACACAATAATTTATTACCACTTGCTGAGTATCTTAAGAACATGATGATAATTTTTATGAAGATCAAGTAGTCACCCACTTCCACATGTTGACATCCGCCCCATATATTTTACCTCTCCGAATTGGGCTACTTTAAAATTCTGCTCCAAAACTACTTACGATATTTTATTGCCCCATATTTGTTCTATGACAATTTTATAGCACTGCACCACACCCCCACTGTCCAATATTTTGAGCCCTTACTTCCTAATGTATATACAGAATCATTTTTTAAAATGTAGTCTCTACCATTACTACTAACATGCATCTAATAACAAACGTGATGCTAATGCATATTAATAACATTATTGATAGCAAAATGAAGTTTAATTATAACTTTATAAAGCTTTTTTATAAAGATAATATTTTACGTAATACATTTATGCAAGGACAACTGCACTCATCCCAATTTAATTGCAAAGCCTATTTAGTACAAATCAGATCAAAATGATCTTGCTGATATCATTGCATAGAATCAAAGTTTCACCAGGAGCTAAAAATCATGGTAATTAATTTTTCAAAATGCAACTAAATTTTCAAGTAAACAAATTTTTTAATCAAAGAACTTTGATTCAAAAAAATACTTTTCAAACCTCTAAAATTGGCAATCTCTGACTTCAATCTTTTTGTCTAAATATGTCTTTGCCCCATCGGTACACGCTTTAGAAAAATTTTGCCCCATATCTGCCCCGACCTGGCCCGTATCACCCTGCCCCACATCCATCTCTGCCGCCATCATCGGATTACTGTATCAATCAAAAGACTGAAAGTGGGTGATACAATGATCTGGATCTGGCTCTTGCCATAGAAGTGGGCGGTTTAACTGTGTGAATCCTCTGTGTTGAGTCTGATCGGCGAAATAAAGCCAAAGGTCGAGCTTCAGCTGAGAGAGTTACGCCTCTCCTGCTTTTGTCAACTATGGCTACAAAGAATGGTACATAGTGAGCACCTGCTGCAATCAAGAACATTTGTGACACAGCAAACACTGCCCTTGACCTATACCATAGGTCACAAAATAGAGTTATCCTTCACCCAGGTCCCCCATGAGACGCACTCATTAGAGGTGGGTGCAGCCGTCAGCCGACTACTATTGGCGGCGCAGACCCAATAGGTCTCGGCAGGAACGGGGCAGCCGGCTGAAAGACGTCCTTAGAACTGGAATAGACTGTGCAATATTCAATATAAAAACTCTATAAGGGCTATGGACCTGTAAAAACCGTATGCGACATAAACAGGATTGTGAAACTATCTATCTGCAAAAAGATATATCCTGCGCTTATAGGCAATCTAATTAATAAGACAAAACCTAAACAAAAATTTAATAAATACAATAAAAAAATTAAAACACATTTGAAGTAATAAAAGCATAATAATACGTAATAAAAAGGGGTAAACGTTGTGAAGATTATCAATTAATGTTAGACGTCAGTACCAAATCAAAGACATTAAATGCGGTTTCCTTTTTATTTATACATTTCGTTTGTTTTAGTTATCAATTGGCTCAGCCGTCAAAATTTTCCAGCGGCTGGCTGACCTAAAATATGTCGGCGGCCGCGACTTAGCCGGCTGGCGTCCAGCTCTATCACTCATAGCTCAGGAAACAGTGTCTTGTTTGCAGTGTTCCAACTGTTCGTTGTCTGTCCGCTAAAACCAAACAGACAGGCTTCACTATCGTCAGCACACCCATGTGCAGAAAAATACATACGTCAGGACCTTCGTCTCTCTTATTTCCTTTCTAGGTCCAGGATTCCCTAGATTGATGCATCCTCTAAGACATTGGTGATACACAGTAACCGCTGCGTGGAGGACGGTTAGGAACTTTGAGTTCCCACTGAAATATAATCAAACTCTCTCCCACTACATATTTACTAAAATATCAACTCAATTTAAAACTACAATAACTTTTGTAGATGAATCTATGCATCTTCTTTGTCTCAGGTTGGTTTATATAATTCACCATATATAGATTGGTTATTGTTTGGGCAACAAAGGTTAAAATAGGCCTTTTTGCAATGTCCTTGTGATCAGTGCACTTAGTAGCATTATCTAAGACCTGAGAGGGAACCATTTTCTGAATTTGAAAATCTGTTTTAATTTGTCAACTTGAAAGAATCAGAAATTAGTAAGGTCATAAAATACTTAGAACAAGAATAATTATCGGAGTAATTCTTATGTAGGCAGATCTGTCAATGAGTCAAGCTACTAACTAGCCAAGCCGAACTTGAGAACTGAATTGGATATATAACGAGCCTGTTTGAGCAAGGTAATTTATAGTTCTGCCTGTTAATTTGATTATGCAGATTTTAGAATGTTTCTTAAATAATAGGAAGAAATATGCGAAAAATTCTGAAGCCCAATATTTTTCAAAAATTTTCAATCTAAGACGAGCTTCATTGAAAGGTTCTATGTGGTAAGCCGAGCTGAGCTGAACCAAGCCGGGCCCAGCCGAGCAAAACACACTCAAAATTTAAGCGAGGTGAACCGCTCCAAGTACAAAAATTTCTGCTTGTTGACAAATCTGTACGTAGTTGACGGTGCAGACGTGTAGCCAGTCCTTTCGCTAAAGGGAAGCATCAATAAACATATAATTCAGGTTAATTTGGGTCGAACTTTCCATTAATTTGTATAAATATGAAGAAAAGCTGATACAAATATATGTTTGCAATGGTTTGCAACAATGTGTATTAGCGTGTCCTTGTGTTGGGCAATTGCATGCATGCAAATTACAGGTAGGACCGTAACAATTACACGAATTGATATAATTGATTAATCGTCAAAGAATTAGTCAATTACGTCTCCCAGATTATTATGTGGGACTAGATATTCTGAACTATCCTGAATTGTTTGTGTTTTTTGGCTGTAGGCACACAGCCTGAAATTTTTACTATTTGATCATTTAATGGATTATGATTTTTAAAATTGTATTAAGACAGCAAAGGATAATTGATTATTGATTAATAAATCGCTTTACCATGATAAAATAGCTAAAAAGGCTAAAACTAGAAGAGAGTGACTCATAGTGAGTTGAAATTATTCTGTAAGAAAACAGTCATGATGTATAATTAACGTCAATGGTTGAAAATGGTACGAGTGCAAGTAATAGCCAATAACTTTTTTCAATGAAAATGTGATTTTTGCAAAAATGCTGAGATTCTTTCCATACCTGATGTTCAGATAATAAGGCCCATGGCTGCAAAAAGTAGCCTCAATTAGTTTATTTTCTGTAAATACACCATTCAAGTTTCGTCCAGTCAGATGTTTCCGCTTCTGTAAGCAAAGCTAAGTTCTTATGTTGTGCTAAAACGCGACTGAACAAATTCGCAAAATGAAAGAAAGACGATTTTCTATCTCTTGGAGTTTTCAGATTTGAAATAGCCTTTGAAAAATATACTATTAGGCAAGTTTTATATAGTTACTTGCTAGTCTCCACGATTTGCAATTTTCAATTGGTAGAGATTCTAGCAAACTCTAGCAACAATCTAGTTTTAGTAGAAATGACGTACTAATATCATGAAATTAATTACAACAATACTTTATAATTGCTCATCTGACATATTATGTCACATCTTCTGTACAGTAAGGAAGTTTTTAAGAAACGCGGCTTGAAATATAAATATAAATTCATTATTTTTAGTTGTGCTTACACAGTTTGTAACAACTGAAAAACAAAGATTCTATTTTAAAATTATGACCAATAAAATAGACATTCATTACGACTGGCTGTAAGTCACTTAAATCATTCAAAACACATCCTAGCAAAATTTTTACTTATAAACTAAACTTCTGTACAAGATTATTTAATTCAGGTTGAGGTCTGGCATTTGAACACACTTTTATTTTTTCATCAAAACTTTATCTAAAAAAGCTTTCTAATAATTCTTCAATAATACACACCATGAAAATCAACACAGCTAAAAATTTAACGAACTTTAAAGATCTTGACAAATCTTTAAGGAATCTTATACAATGAATTAAAGTATTATTCGGGTTTTTGTAATAAATTTGAAGAACTTTAAAGTATAAAGATGTTCTTTAAAATAATTAGCATGAAATTTAAGGAACTATGTATATGCATTTTTTGTTATGAGTAACTTTAAAGTGCTAAATATGAAATTTAAAGAATCATATCAAAACTTCCATATTCCATTGCGGTATATCTTCTAATATCGAATTTTCAGTTGTCATTCTAATGCATCTGTGAAGTCAATACAAAATCTAAAAATACATTACACGAATTAGGAGCAAGTTATAGATTCTCGTTATTTAAAAAATATAAATGTGGGAATAAATAGCAAATGATGCTTGTTATGTAACAATATGAGAACGTTTGCGAACCAATTACAAGTATATCATTGGAAGTACTTAGTAAAACTATCCAAAGTAGCGTTCTTAAATTGAACTAATTCATTTCATGTCTTCAATATAATTTGAACAGGAAGTTCGCTGCAATGGGAAATGCGATTCTTTATTGAAGCCATCATATAAAATGCATCCTATAATAATTGCGTGTTTTAAGCTAGTGATTGGGTTACAATGTTTATCAGCTTTATAAAAAATAATACCTTCATATGTTTTGCATGGGACTGAGGTCTGGAGACATTGATGACCAGCCAATAATTTGAATTCATTGCTAAACTTGAATATGTAAGTATTTTTCAAGCTGAAAAATCTTTTCACGCTATTTAAACAAAACGTGTGGCGAAACTACTAAGTTTGAGACGTATTTATTTTAACACTTTTTTTGTTTATTATTTATTTTAACACTTTTTTTGTTTATTTTATGATTAGTGCCGTAGCTTTCTTTTCTACTAGTCTTATTGTATGTGTTTGGTAAAATTTGTAAATATGTATAAACATTAAATATGTAAACATGTGCAATGTAGACCGAAAATGTAGGAAATGTTAGTAAAGCTATTTAATAACAAAATAACAATTTCTGCATGAGAAAAATACATTTCTAGAAGGGGTTCGCAAAGCTGGACAAATGAGATGTTATAGGACAAATATAAGTCAGGTTTGGATGCAGGCTTAGTTCTCAAATTCAGAAAAATAGAGATTAGATAAACCCAATGGCACAAAATCCTATTGACACTATATTCAAGACCAGACATGGACGATATTCTATCGGCCAGCAACTGGTGTTGGAGTAATTGTTTATAGATAAACTTTTGCACTGGCTACAAATCGACAAAATGATGATCAAGGGATACTATCACGTCACAGCTATACGTGAAATGCCTACATCAGTATCTAGTTCCAGCTATTCAGCGTTGGAAAGCGTTCAGCCGGACAACACTCCTGCACTTCTTTCGATTAGTTTTGAATTTTTTTTAAATGCGTAACAATCAAGATCTTGACTGATCATTAAAGTTTCATACCAAATTTATGATCCGTGAGTTTTATAAAACGGGCAAACAATAAAACTAAATCATGGGGCTAACTTGAGTACTAACCATTAGAAATTTGAAAATTGCTACTAGCGAAGTATAGTCT
>CABFPE010000120.1:48501-71988 GCA_900660155.1 Hofstenia miamia | reverse complement strand
AGTTTTACTCTGTTTAGCTGACTATTGATTCTATTGTTTGCATGTATTAAATAATTGATTATCAGAAAAAAGGCTAGGAAGCCTACTGTAGGTTATATCTATATTATATTGTCTAATTAGGTGACCTATAAATAGACTGATAAAATGACCACACATGTATTATTATTTAAATGTAAGTAGGAAGCTGCAAGTAATTAGTTATTTATTTATTTATGTTAATTAAAGCTGATAGTTTTTGGTAATGGCTGAAGTAATATTTATTAAGCAGCTAGTGACACTGCCAGGTTGCAAAGTATGAAATTACACATTACAAATTGAGTTTAAGTCAGTTACATCCAGCCTTGAGAGTTGCACTGAGTTAGGATAAGGAACACATAAGTTACTTTGTTGAGCTGAGATTTGGAACTACTCAAGCAACAATGGAGGCACATGGATGTGGATTGGTTCAGAGATCAGAGGCAGCCAGAGGCCATAGTGGAATCACAGAAAGGAACTGCAGCAACAACGTACCTAAATAGTATAGAGTTACTCAAAGTTAAATCAAGTTAATGATAATGTATCTCATGTTGGAGCAGAGAATTAATATCAGTGCATCCATACCTGCATACAACAGGAAAACAATGATTTAAAAGAATAATTAACTCTGTTGACACTTGGTAGCATATGCTACATGGCAACCATGACAGATAAGAACAAGAAGAAGAATCAACCCAACATTCTTACTTGGGACTTGGAATCAATAGTAAGAAAAGAAACCATGACAGAGAAAAACACACATGCAAAGAACCTAATACAACATATAGTCAGTTACCACTACTACACCTAATCTAAAGCAGGTTCAAAGATAAGAATTGCACTGAACTGCTAGCCACTACTAATTGTAAATCAAAATGACAAACACAAGAGGAAGGAAAGGTAGCCCCAAGAAAGGCACAAGCAAGACAACCCCCACCCCAAAGAGGACATGCTCTGAAACAGATGTATCCCCTATGGAACTGGAAACCCTACACATGTCCCCAGAAACAGGATCCAGTGAAGTCTTGAATATTGTAAGACAGACAAATGAAATGGAAACAATACTAAGATCTGAAATACAATTGTTGGTGGAAAGAATTGTGAAACTGGAACAAGAGAATGAAAATGCAATGAGCAAACTAAAAATTAAAATTGACAATCACCTAGTCAAAGCAAAAATTTCCAGAAAGACATCAAAGCACTAACAACACAGTTAGCACAATCAAACAAATGCTTCCAGGAAAAGAATGCAAAATGGGAAAGTGTATGCCAACAATTAGAAGATGGGAACAGGCAGCTAATTCTGGACAACAACATACAGGCTCAAGAAATAGAACAGCTCAAGGACAAGTTCAGATCAACAGAGCTGGATAGAGACAAAAATCGTGAAAACCAGTGACAAGAGCTAGAAGAGTTGAGATACAAACTGAGAGTGATACAAGAAAACAAAGAGGAAAACCCAAGGACAACAAGAACACATGAAATAACAGTTCAGCAAATGAAAGAGAGGAGCCTACAGGCGTCACCCACAAATCTCAAAAAACAATTCATGGAAGTAGAAGAAGAAGAGGAAGAATAGAAGAAAAAAATCATTGACAAAATTACAAAAGTGGTGACAAACCAACTCACAATAGACGAAAAACGAACAAACAAATGTACAAAGAAGACCAACCTATGAGAGCCTGATGCTACCAGAATACAGTCACAATGACACAATACCATGCAAGGCAACTGCCAAAATTTAACAGGAAGGTTGACAGCTACAATCCAACATTTCTAGAATGGCTGCAGATGTTTAAAATTACAATGGCTGAAAGGAAAGTGAACCAATGGGCAGAAGTGGCAAGATTCCCATTATACTTAACAGGAGTGGCATCCCAACACTACCTACTCTAAGATACCAATATGAAACAAGACTACAAACTGCTAATTGGAGACTTTGTAGATTACTATGAGAATGAAAGCTTCAAAAACCAGTACTGAATAATACTGAATTTGACAAAGATGAGGAAGATGGACGACATATGAAATTACATCCAGCAAGTGGAGTGATTGGTGACACTCAGCTCAAGGGGGAATAAATACTCAAAATATGATCTTTTCTCCCACATCTGCAAGGGAATGCCAGAGAACATTGGGACCCAATTTGAAATTAAATGTGACGTCAATGACAAATTGGAGAAAATGTTTAGGAAAGCCATAGACATGCAGGCAACAATTGAAAATAATGCCTGCATCTATGAGAAAGCAGTATGGAATAAAGAAAAACCAACAGAATGGCGGAACAGCTATAAAACACAGACAGTAGCATGAAAGCTTTCAAATAAAAGAAGACAGAGAAGTTTGTCAAGATAAAAAGCAAAGAGGGAAAGTTGAAGAAAATTAGAGAAAGAGACATTAAATGCTACAACCTTGGACAGAAGGGGCACAGAAAAGATGAATGTAGGAAACAAATCAATATGATTGGAGAAGAGGAAGTGTATTATGAAGACAAGAATGTAATCAAGTCTGAAACAGAATTACTGGAAGATCCCCAAATGGAAGAAGAATCAGAAAACTAGCTCAAGCACTGACTCCAAAAAACTGAGCACCAATAATGATCATGACAAACATGGACAATATCAACACAATAATGATAACAATAAATGGAATATTAACAAAGGCAACAATTGACATGGGAGTGGCAACATTGATAATAACAGAAAATTTGGAATGATCAAAAAAAAGACTAATCAATGCATCTGGAGAATACATAGACACAAAAGGCAAGCTCAATGCATTACAAATCAGGATAGCAAATACAACCTTTGAACAATCACTAGTAGTAATAGACACTCACAACAATTTATTACCATATGAGGTGATACTAGGCAACAACTTCCTAACAAAGAATGGATGTGTAATAAATTTCTTCAATAGAACAATTAAAGTGAGGGAAGAAGAAATTGAAATTGAGGAGCAAGAAGGAAAGCTATCAACAATAGCATTTGAACTGGAAGAAGATATAAAACTGCAGCCATATCAGTGGAGGATGCATGAAATTAAAGCAGAAGAAAAGATCACAGCAGAGATAATGATTTACAATAACAAAGGGATCAATTCAAAAAGAGTCTCAATGCCATCAAGCATGTGCCCCACAAAAAACAGAAGAGGGATAATACTCATACTAAAAGCAATTAATCATAATATCAACATAAGGAGAATGTTTGTAAGAATACTTGGAAAGTATGTCAAATCCAACATCAAAGCCATCTGGAAAACAATGGAAGACATTGATGAACAGAGTAGTTTGTATAGTCGACTTGAGGACTTGCAAATGAAAACAGGAGATAATCCACACTGCTGATTTGAGGGTGAGTGGACAAAAACCATCAATGTAGCAAGAACTCCCCACAGCTGATTTGAGGGCAGAGGGATGAAAGCAAATGAGGAAGATCAGTATAAAACACCAGATTTGTTGGAGGAGGAATACCAACACCTGAATGAAACACAATTACAACAGCTTAGAGAGGTGCTGGAGAGACACAAACAGATATTCAATAATGGAGAAATAAGCTTGGGCCAGGCAATAGGTGAAACACACAAAATAATCACAACAACAAACAAGCCAATAAAACTGTCAGTAAGGTGAGTGCCAGAGCAGCTGAAGGACGAATACAATAGAATACTCAATGAACTGATTGACAACAGAATAATTCGACCCAGTGAAAGTCCATACATGGCACCAATGGTATTCATGAAGCAAGAAGAAAAATACAGACTATGCATAGACTTCTAAAAGCTGAATGAAGTAACAAAAAAGGACTCATACCCACTTCCTAGAATAGAAGACATGCTATACAAAGGGAGTAAGCACAAATATTTCACGTTGATAGATCTATGCAAACCATTTTGGCAAGTCAGAATGGAAGAAGAAGACATCAAAAAACAGCATTTATAACTCTATACTGCTTGTACAAATAGATATACATGACTTTTGGTTTATGTAACATGCCAGCAATGTTCCAGAGGTACATAACAAAAGTAATAAAGAATAAGAGACACAAAATGGAAGAAGTAGGGAATGCATACATTGACGATATTATCATAACAAGCAACACAATAGAAGAACACTTAGAGAAACTGGAAAGAACACTATTGATCCTGGAAAAAGTGGGCCTAAGAATCAATGGAAACAAATGCAATATATTAAAGGAGAAAATCATGTTCCTAGGACGAGTGATCAAGAAGGGGCGAATATGCATGAAAGACAATGCTAGAGACATGATTTGGAAGATAGAGAAGCCAAACAACAAAAAAGACATACAGAGAATAATGGGTTTCTTTAACTATTATGGAACATTCATACCCAACATCATGGGAAAGACTGTCAAGATGACACAGCTAATGAGGAAGTCAGTGCCTTTTATATGGACGTGGCAAGAACAGGAGGAACTAGACAATATAAAAGAAGAGTTAGCCAAACTGCCATCACTGAACATGCCCAACTACAGCAAAACATTCATTCTGGATTGCGATGCTAGTAAGGTGGCAATCTGAGTGACACTTGGACAACTAAAGAATAACAAAGAGGTGCCAATACAGTTTTTCAGTTGGAAACTAAAACCAAGCGAGGAGAACTACAGATCAACAAAGCTAGAGATGCTTGCACTGATCAATAGCATAAAGAAATTCAGACACTTTTTGATCAGACGAAAATTTAGAGTCTGCACAGATAACAGTGGCCTGGCATAGCTCAAAAAATTCTCAGGTGATGAGTCAGGAATAGTATCAAGATGGATCAAATACTTAAATGAGTTCACCTTCACCATCAAACACTGACCAATGCTGACTTTTGGACCACACTCCCAGAGTACCAGAGAGACACAGCTAAGGAAGATGGAAAAAAAAGAAGTTTCAACTCTTACCACACACTGAGTACAAGGAGCTACCAGAGATAAGAAGGGACAAGCAGTGTTGCCAATAGCAATAAAGGAAGAAATATCAGAATCAGAGATCATAGAGAAACAGAAAGATGATGTGATAATAAATGAAATCATAAGAAAGCTACAGGAACCAAGCTTAAAACTATCAAGATTAACAGTGAGTTACTATGAGAGATATATATGGAATAGAAACAAGAATGGACTCCTGTACATGGAAGTGCAGAACAATAGGATCACAATACCAGAATATTATAAATGAGATTTAATAAGAAAAGTGCACAAGAAGGGCCATCTAGGTATCACACAAACTGAGATCCCTTTCAACATGAGATTTATCACAACAGCAGTGAGAAAAGTCACTGAGGAAATAATCAACAAGTGTACGACATTGGAAAAAATCATAGTGACACAACCCAATGAAATTGTACATATAGATTTGGAGATGCTATCAAAGGACAAAGAAGTATATCAACATTTACTAGTAATGGAGGATAACTTCACCAAGTATGTGAGATTGATCCCCATGAAGAACACAAAAGCTGAAACAACTGTGAGATAGTGATGAAAGAATGGATCCTAAAGTTTAGTCCCATGGAGACAATAATATTGGACAAGGGGCCACAATTCAAAAGCAATCTATTTCAGGAAATGTCATGTCTACTAGAGGTAGTGAGCAAGAGGACAACAACATATCATCCACAGGTGAATGGCACTGTAGAAAGATTGAACAGGACATTGATCAAACTGATGAGAATAGGGGGCCACAAGTGGTGGCAAGTAATTGAAATGATTGAATACTTTTATAACACATCCATACACTTGCCAACAGGAAAAATGCCATTCAAGGCCATGTTTGGAAGAGAGGCAGTGATGCTGTTATCAATGCCATATTTCAGCTACAGCAAGAAGATAATCAATACGTCAAGCAATTAAGAAACCAAATAACAGCAATACATGAGACAATGTGCCACAACACAAAGAAATCCGCTATGAGAAAACAGTGAAACTATAATGAAAAAATCTAAGGTCACGCACACAAAATAGGCAACACAGTTTATGAATTTACACCAATGAAGCTGACAGACACAAACCAGGTCTGAAAGTTGAAAGCAATTTGGTCAGGTCCATATAAAATAACTCAGGTACTACCAAATAATGAATACATGTTAAACAATAGCAGATTGTTGCATTTCCAGAATTTAAAGCAAGCAACAGCAGATATTGAGGAATTGAGATTGGACAAAAATGCTGAATATAAAATAGATAGAATCAATGGAAATGAAATTATGTATGATATGAGTGAGTTAGACAGTTTACCAGAGGAAGGTTTCAATGAGGAATTTGAAATGATCATTGATAATGAGGATTTACAAAGGAGAGAGCTGCCAAGAAGAGCAGTGAGAGATAAATATATATATGACCCAGATGTATGGGATTTTAATTTACTTTCTGAATTTAGGCAGCTGAGGAGATGACAATGTCAAACCTAAGGAGAAGGATATGAAGGAGGTCTAGAACTTGACGTCAGTTAGAAGGCAGAAGGGACAAGAATGAACCAATGACTAATCAAAGGTGCAGAGTGAGAAGGCGTCCAAGACATAATGCCTCTCCCCCTGGAGATCTGCACCACCAATTTGAGGGCAAGCAGAGAACCAGTGAAATCCCCAGAGATCTGCAATGCTGATTCAAGGGCACACAGACAACTGGTGAAAAGCAGCTCAACCTTCCTTCCAGTCCCCTTTGCCAACTTGAGGGCAGTGCAACAATTGGAGTTCCTGGGGAAGGTGTAGGTGGGCAAAGAACCATATGCATATGAAAGTGATTCTAGGCTGACGTATCTATGGATCCCACAACTGGTCAAGTGCTGAAAGAGTCAATTGTGAGCCAATTTGAGGGCAACTCAGTAGAGACCATCAGCATGGACTCACTTGATGGTGAGCTGAGCACCAGTAACCCACTAAGGACCAAGCTGCTACACACCCCCTCAGAAACTACATTGGATAGAACAGTATGCTCAGAAGAGAGAGAGAGAAAAGGATGTTGAAAATAGATGGAGAGACATTGCACCACTATTTCATGGGAACACTAAAGATGAGAAATAATGGGTACAAAAATTTGTTGCCAGAAACAAAAGCCCACATATGAAGAATAGCAAAATCAGAGGACAGCAACCTACCTATCATTTTAGATGCACAAAAAAGACCAATGGTCAACACAATAATAAGTTACCAGAGAGAGCTGAATGAAAAGGTAGAAAGACCATACATGCAAAGCACAGTACATGTCACATTTGATGAGAATTTCACACTTGAAATAGCCCAACAGTTAGATCACACACTGAGGATGGCAAGAGTCTAAGGTATAAGAGTGGTAATTATTGGAAGAATGACTCTTGAAGAAATGCCACCTTTCCTTGGTGACTTACAGATAAGAGTGGAGAATGTGTACCTATGGGAGAAGATAGCAATGGCGATGAAAATTGATATGCCTTGATCTACAAATAGATTACTGGGTAGCGTACTGCAGATTAATGGTAGATCCTTGCATAGCCATAGAGCTTTACAAACGAATCAAGACAATAGAAACAACAACAAATGCAGAGGGCATGGAAAAAGTGAACACACTGCTCATTAAGTGCAGCCTCACACAAAGACAGGAGCACATCATTGAAGAATACAGTAACTATCTGGAATGAAATGATATTGCAGAAGAAAACCAAAGAAGAATGGCCTGAAATAGTATCAAAGCTCAATTGCAAAAATACTGTAGAGTCACTCAGGGACTTTTTTGATTTTATTCCTTTATTGTATTTTGTATTTTACGTCACCATGACGTCAATTTATTTATTTTGATATTAGGTTGCTATCATTAGTTGCTGTCCCCTCAGTGGTGCTTATGATTTTATTGCTCAAATTGAATTTATGAGGGAATGAATAATTAAGCATGATTAAACTATGTAGACAACTCTTTTTGTAAACAAAGGCAGGTAAGAACTAAATTTTGTATAAAAACTGAGAGAAGTGTAGAGAACATTTAATAGATTTTATCTACTCTCAACTGCTGTTTTACCATTGTATTTTTCTTTTATATTATATTGATATGAAAAATATTGCTTAAGATCAGTGACAATTTGGGAGTGCTTTCTCTAGCACAGGGCGACATGTAGCTTCTGGAGGTCTTTTGACTATCCAGTCCAAATTGTGGACCCATTAGGTTACATATATGGTTAGGTATATGGAAATAATAAACCTTTCATTTGTAGTTCAACACATACATGCACTTATACAAGCTAACACTGTGATGATACCATGCCATTGGCTAGCATGAATATCTGGCAATTACAGATTATTTAATAGTGAGCTGAGAGATAACAATGAAAATGAGATCCTGTATTTTTCGATGTGAGATAGAAATTAAAAGTGAGACAAATAGGGTAGCACCAGTCAATAGGTTAAGCACTTTACTTTGCTCTGGAGATTTTGCTTTGGCTGGAAGCCATACAAATTGGTCATCTTGGATATTACCTAAAGTAGTTGGTTACTTGGATGAATTACCAATGTTACATCTATAAGTTATAAGTTCTATGTTATTCTATTTTTCAGAATCGTGGCTGTAATGTAAATGCTATTCAAACCTTCTGCAGAGTCAATTAAGTTTCTAGTTAAGTTACCCTACCAGCCCATGATTCTACATGATGACCATGACAGGACGCTGATGTGATAACTATTTAATCTTGTTGTTTCTTTCAATGGTCTGGATGTTAGTTGGTTTTCGTTTTGGTGCATATCAGCTGGGATAGTTGTTTCCCCTGATCACTGTAAGACTTCAGTGTAAGTTCACCTACTGATGTACATCATAACTTCCTCACCCTTGAAGGATGGCGACAAAGCCCTTAGTGTGTCTTATTTGGCTGATGTCATTTGTTAAATTCCTTATTTTGTTTTACTTTCTTAGTGCTTTATGCGTTGGATTTATTACCAGATACTGCCATGTTCATTTCCCCAATTTGGTCTGTTACCTGTTGTTACCTCTTTTAGTTATGTTTTTTCTTTTGTGTATGTGGAAGTGCTCCCTACTGTCAGTTACTGGAAATTATTGTTTTGCTCTTTAAGTTATTATGGATTCTAGTTGTACTGTTACTTACTCTCCTACTTTTGGGACTTCTCCAATTCAGAGCGTCCCCTGTACAAGCGTTGGTAACCTGGACGTTACCCCTTGTACCATTGGATCTTTACTCAATTTTTCTCAACCCAATTCTCCTACTCTGATTACGCAAAGGATGGATCAGAATGCTGCGACCATCCCGTACAGTGATGCCAGTGCCATGAGCCCAGAATATCACCAAAATTTGTGCTACATTTTGAACACCCAGAATGCTCCTCCAATTCCCAGTTGTCCTCACAGTTATGTCAGTGCCACTGACCAGTCAATGCCACAATTTGATATTCACCTCATGGAAATTGAACATTTGAAGGAAGCCCTATCACAGCAAGTGGCCTTAAGGATGGAGAGTGAACGTCATGTGGAGTCTCTCCAAGCTGAAATAAATACACAGCATGTGGCATACCAGAGGATGGAATGGCAGATGCTGGAGTCGACCATTGCCTTAGAATTACAAATTCATGAATTGATGAGTGCTGTTAATAACTTGCATCGCCAAGAGGAGGAGGCGCAGTCACAGAGAAATGATGAGTATGTAACTCATGCCGCACTTAATGAAGCCTTGGACAAGTTAGCCAAAAGGATCATTGGTCGAGTGGTCCAGTCAGTTGGCGTGAGCCACCCCCCTCCTACTGCTCCTCTGTTCAGAAGCTCTCAGGAGATCCCTAACTCTGTTCTGCTTTGCACCAACTCTTCTAGTAGTCAACCTATGTTTGCACAATCAGCTATCACTCAAGTATCTACTCTGACCACTCGAGCCACCCCTCAGACCAGGTACGTTCAATCACTGCCTGATCCAGTGAGCACTGTGGTAGTGCCTGCGTTCAAAGAACATGTAAGCGATACCAGCCCACTTCTGGGAAAATCAGGTGTGAAAGATCAGCCAAGGTATTGGAAATCTATTCTTCCTCTCAAGTCTAACAGACAAATGCAAGTGTTTAGCAAACATTCCATTCTCCCTAAATTTACTGGACAAATTGATGCTATGTCACAATCGTTTAATGAGTGGTTCTTTTTATTCAAGCTCATGATGAAGCAATATAAAAATTCACAGGAGTCAGCAGTGTCTCAGTTCCCACTCTACCTCAGTGGCTTAGCATACAATCAATATATGATGCTTGAACGCAATATTAAGACAGACTACCAGTTATTGATTGGATTTTTTGAAGACCACTACAGAGCCCCACATATCAAACATCAGTATAAAACCTTGCTGTGCAATATGTCTTTCAAGTTTGGTAACGACATCAGGAACTACATTACCCAGGTCGAGTGACTCTTTTGACTGAGTAGCCTATCGAGCGAATACTCAAGTCACGATCTCTTCTCATATATATGTCGAGGTTTTCCCCCTTCCATTAGGAGCTGGTTGGAAGTCAAGTGCAATCCAGAGGAGAGCCTACACAAAATTATCAGGAAAGCCATTAGTGTGGTCTATATGTTACATAACTCACAGTGAATTGATAAAGACATTACTAGCATTTCTGGGATTAAAAGGCCTGAGATGAGAAAGCCTATGATTGCCAAAAAAGGATTTGATCTGTCTTCAGTACACTGTTTTACATGCGGAGAAAAGGGACACCTCAAGTCTCAATGCAAGGCAAAGATACAGCTAATCGCAGATGGCAAAGGTTTCATTATAGATGAGCCTAATGAGTCTCTTTGTGTTGATAACCTTGTTGATTTGACAACTGATGACCCTACTACGTCGCAGGATTTAAATTAACTGGAGCGCTGTCTCCTGTCAAATGTGCACAAAACATCCTAGTCATTACTCAGCTGATAAGAAAGAATTTGATACTGGTAGAAATAAATGCCACTGTTGACACTGGAGCTGCTGCCTCCATCATCAGTGATGAATGCTGTCGAGATCTGTGTTTTAGCTGAGAATCTTTAGACCCATCTGGTGTCAAACTCATTGATGCTTCTGGGAATTCTCTCTCCCTCAAAGGGAAGTTACGAGATGCCTCAATTAGGATTCACGCAGAACCATTTGAGGTGGATCTTTTGGTAATCAATACTTCAGATCACAGACTCCCCTATGATCTCATCCTGGGAAATGACTTCCTAGAAAGGAATTCTTGTGTAATTGATTACAAGAACAATACAATTGCCATTAAAGATCAGGAAGCCACCCAACTCGCTACTATCCCTGAGAAGGAGATCATTTTTAACTTAAGCAAGGCTATTTCGATCAAGCCAAAACACTGGACAAGAGTTGCAGTCTCCTCTGGAGATGACGTCAATGGAGATGTAATGATTGCGGGACAGTGAGGCAAATACATACGCAGAGTCTCTTTCTTGCCTGACTTGTGCAAGGTGACCAATGGGAAGACGCATGTCACCATTCTGAATGGAGCGAATTTCCCTGTCAAGATCAGAGCCTCCCAGCTACAACTCATAGGGGTGCCCGTCAAAGTCGAGAACATCCCTGTCACTTGCTTGTCAATTTGCACCGCAGTTCACGACCTGGGAGAGCTGACCAGCCCGGTCAAAGTGCCTCTAGTCACTGATACCTCCCATCCTCACCTTGATCAGCAAGAAAGAAATCCTTGGTCTCCCTTCTTCAGAGTAAACATGAGGTATTTAATTATGGAACGATAAGTGTCAGTCAGGCAGTGGGTGAAGAACATGCTATTGAGCTGAAAAATGATAGACCAATCAGATTGCTGGTTTGCAGAGTTCCCGAAAATCTTAAACCAGAATACAAGAAAATCTTAAGTGACTTAATTGAAAGTGGTATTATTCAGGGAAGCAATAGCCCCTATGCTGCCCCAACAGTGTTCATCCAACAAGGCAAGAAATACTGATTATGTATCAATTTCCGGAAACTCAACAACATCACGATCAAGGATGCGTATCCTTTCCCAGAATTGAAGATCATCTATATGACGCTAGCAAATACAAATTCTTTTCCTGTCTCAATTTGTGCAAAGCGTATTGGCAGGTGCCAATGCGACCTTCTGACGTCCCAAAGAAAGCCTTCATTACTCCCTACTGTCTGTATGAGTGGAAATACATGGCATTCAGCCTATGTAATGCGCCTGCTACTTTTCAGTGATACGTCACTAAAGTACTAAAAGATATGCCAACATCCTCGAACCCGGCATATCAGCCTATATTGATGATATTCTAGTTGCTAGCAATACCTTTGAGGAACATCTGAATAAACTAGGTCGCACACTAGATTTACTACAGTGAGTGGGCTTGAAGGTTAATGGAAACAAATGTTCTCTGGCGCAGAAGAAGGTAATCTTTCTGGGGCAAGTCGTTGAGCCAGGGAAAATTTCAATAAAGAATAACGCCAAGGATTTTTTAGAAAAGATCGAAATGCCACGAAGCCGTCGAGACGTACAGCGATTGATGGGTTTTCTCAACTATTATGGCATGTTCCTTCTGGACTTGGTGGAGAAAACCAAAACTATCTCTAACCTAGTCAAAAAGTCCATTGAATTTAAGTGGATGTGGCAAGAACAGGAAGCATTAGAAGGCATAAAAGGTGAACTCAAGCAAATACCATCCTTGAATACTCCAGATTACACAAAGGACTTGATCATCAACTGCGATGCTAGTACTGTAGCTATAAGTGGAATATTAAGCCAAAACATCAACAGAGTTGAAAGCCCTGTCCAATATTCTGATTCTTTATATTGGGACGCAAATTCGTTGTGCGCACAGACAACAGTGCCCTCGCATGGCTCAAGAAATTTAGCAGTGACAAATCTAACATCGTAGCTTGATGGATTGAGTACCTCAATGACTTTTTGTTCTCAATACTGCACTGCCCTGGTCAACTCCATCTAAACGCTGACTATTGGAAGGCACTACCCAGTTTTGAGAGAGATCTCAAGAAGCCTAATGGGGAAAAGGTTCTGTTTGCCTTTATTCCGCATACCAAATATCAATTAATACCAGAGATTAATGCAGATTGTAATGGCAAACCCATCCTCGCCATACTCATTCAGGAGGAGATTTCAGAAGAAGAGATAATACACCATCAACACCATGATTGGATCTTAGATCAGATCATGAAGAGGATGAAGGATCCCTATTTTCCTACTCCTCTGGAAGTAAATTGCTACTTTAACTGCTATAATTGGCAAATCAATGAGAATGGTTTATTGTATGTTAAGAGTAAGCACAACAACCAACTTGCCATTCCTGAATATTTCAAGAGGGATCTGGTTCACAGAGTCCACAAAAGGGGACATTTAGGCATACTACAAACTGCAAATACTTTCAACTCCCGATATGTTACTACAGGTATAAGAGCTGCTGTTACTGACGTCATCGACAAATGCAAGAAATGCCTTTTACACAACATCAACCATTTCCCAGGCGGCGGAGAGTCCTAACAAACTCGTGCATGTCAACCTTGAACAACTATCAAAAGACAACGAAGGGTATCAGTATATCCTTGTAATGGTCAACCATTTTATGAAATTTGCCCACATGATTCCATTAAGTAGTACAACAGCAGAGAAAGTCATGGAAAAGATAGTTAAGGAGTGGGTATTGAAGTATGGACCCATGTGCAAATTAGTCTCTGACAGAGGCCCTCAGTTCAAGAGCAATCTCTTATGGGCATTAATGCAAGAATTGGAAATCATTCATAAATTGACCACTGCCTATCACCATCAAGCAAACAGCTTAGTGGAATGATTAAATCAAACCCTTATAAAGTTAGTTAGAGTAGCCTTATCATGTGCCACAGGAAAACAATGGAAACGCATTATTGAGTGTGTTGAATATTTTTATAATACTTCTGTTCATACAACTACAGGCGTAAGCCCTTTTAAAGCAATGTTCGGTCGTAAAGCCACCACATCTTTAACAATGATGTCCCCCAAATATGCAGAGAACAGTACAGAACCAATTAATTCAGGATATGCAACAAATCCACCTGACAATCTGCCACAACACAAACCAGTCTAGCATATGGCAGAAAAAGACATTTAACAAGAAGCTGTATGGAGAGCCACATAAATGTGGCGCACCAAGTTTTTGCTTATCTCCCTTGTGTGACTACAGACAGTAGTCAAGTACGTAAACTTGCTAATGATTGGCAAGGTCCCTTCACTATTGAAAAGGTGACCACAACACTTATACTTTAAATAACGGTAAAATGGGACACTTTCAGCAGCTCAAACAAGCAATAAAAGATATCGAAAATGTCATAATAGATGATAACTACGAATTTACATTAGTAGATAACAGTGTTGATATATATGAAAAGTATGACAATTTAACTAGTTTTTCTGAGGATGATTTTTCTGACACTGAGTATAATTATGATAATATTACATCTGACAAATTAGAATCACGTATGCTCCCCCAAAGAAGGGCGAGAACTACCCACGCTTATGATCCCAACATTTGAGATTTAAATCTTATTACTCCATTTAGGAATGCATACAAACAGTCAAAAAAGAGAGTCACCAGCTCCACCATCCCGCCGTTGAGTGAGAAGGAAGTTGGAAGGTAGCTGTATGAGTCAAGAAGCCTCATCTGGGCAAGGGAGACATGTATCTCTGCTTGTTGAGGCACACCCAAGGAAAAGAGAACGCCATGATGGAGCTGAGGAGAATCTGATTCCATGTGGGCAACATGTAGCTCCATGATTCAGAGAGGAGACAGCAACCCCAACAACGCCCTCAATATCTCGCCCCTATGTGGAGAGACACGTATCCCCATGTGCGCGAGAGGAGCTGGCCACCCCTTCAGTAAAAACTTTTAAACCTAGAACACCTTTTAGTGAGTTGCAAATTGTAAACACCCCCCAGTTGAGTGACTTGATAGCCCCCTCGACCTCATCAGCAGGAGCTTCTACTATTAGGTCACAGAAGAATGAAGAAAGAAGAAAGAAGATTTCTAAAGTTGGTGATGAAACACTACACCCTTACTACATAGCCACAAGAAAAGCCACCGCTATCACACAGGACAATATTTCAGAAGAGACAAAAGACCAACTCCGTCGCACATACAATGGTCGTGAAATGAATTGCTCAATAGACGCAATCCCATTTGTAATAGATGCTTCTCATTGCCTGAAAGTCAATACTATCATTTGCTATGACTTGAGAATGATGGAGGGGCTTAGTCACCTTTATTGGTGCAGCACCGTACATACATTTTTTGATGATGACTTCAACATTTACAATTTATGTCAGTTTTTGAATAGTGGAAAAACCATTGATAGTTTTGAATGCGTCAACATTGACTTCCACAATTTGTTATTCATGTATTTTCTAAGGGTACATGAGATACAGATGGAAGCTATAATGGAACAGATTGAAATAGCATACTGCATAGCTAAAGTAGAGGGCATACATCTCATGATGATACTAAGGGATGAGCATGAGGACACAATGCCAGAACCTATTGAGAACTTACATTTCCACATGGAAAACTTTTTGATTCTGTCCAAAGATGATTACCTCCCTCTATCACCACACGCCATGAGCCAACTACCCATGACTAGGCTCCTCTACACAGATTTGTTACTATGCCAACGAGTTCTCTCTCACTGATTGCCTGTTGACCAAAAACTCATTATTGATGTTGTACTCCAGGCGAAAACCTTGGAGGTTACAGATCCAAACACCCCGCCCCTCCTCACTGTAACAGATATGCATGTGAGCTTTGCATTTGCGCAGAGTGACCAAACTTTAGCCGAAATTCAGACCATCTGGTCTGACCTGAAAGCCGACTTTAACCCCAAGTCTGATTGGCCCCGCCTTGATATAGTGAGCAATTCCCACCATTATCATTCATTGATTGAAAGAACACTTAGAGAAATTAAAGTTTCTTACAACACTCAAGACTGCAAGAACTTTAAAGAACGTTTATTTGCTGAGAAAAATCTACCAGACATCTACGCCCATGGCGCCATCTGGATCCTCGCCATTTACTTAACAAAAGAACCCCATCTACAAATTAACCATTCACGAAATCACAGTTTGTCCTCTCTCATGGAAAGTGAAAAACTGGTTATTATATAAATGCAGTCCTCCATCTTCTCCAGGAAAAACTAAACGCCCCATGGACAAATTCGAAAAGTATTATGCCCAACTGGTGGGGGCGACCAGTGTTACTGGCAAGATGTCCATCATTTTAACTAGCAATTGTCCTGGTATTTGCCTGTCAGACATAAACATTTTCTCTGATATCATAAAGAAGTATATGCTGGGCATGACCATGGAAACCAAGTTTGCGATTTTTTACTCAGAGAATGCTCCAATGAGCATGAGAAGATTTGTAAAATGAGTGCAGGGCTCCACTCACCAATTCCTGGATATGATCGAGAGGCATGATCTCCTTGCAAGAATTGAAGCCCTCTTCCAACTGTACCAACTGAAGTATCCAGAATGTGGTTATGGGCAATTCACCGAATCATCTTGGCACGTTAAGAAAGAGGGAAAGATCATTCCCATCACCATCTTTGATCAAGTGATGCAGACACCCAAGCAATTTTACAAAGAAGAGGAACTACTAGAATCCTCTGTGGTACAACTTTCACCCCACATTCGAGAGTTAATAGAGAAAGTAAACATGGAAAAATTCGGAGGAAAGGCACTATCCCCCAAGCCAATGCCTCATTGGTCAGTAACAGAGGATGAACGAATATTGATGATCAAACATGATCCTAGCGAATTTTTGGAGGATCTCACTATCCAACCGAGAATTTTGGTTGATTGCTGAGACAAAGATGTTCTCTTGTTAATGAAATGGTGTCTCACCAAAATGTTCACAAAGGAAGAGCTGGTCATTCTGCAATCCCCAGGGCGACACATAGCTCTGGATGTGGAATGCACCACTGCTCATTTACGCATTTCTAACCAACAAATAGAACAATTGAGGCTGAAGGGATTATGAGGAAAATTTTGGGACAGGATCAAGGAAGCAAGGATAAATTACCCAGTCACAATCAGAACCTCCACCTTAGCAGATACTGCAAGATTCAGCAAACTCGAGAAAAAGATAAAGACCTCAAATTTCATGTGTATCCCGCCACCTACTATCAAGACATCCCTTATACAGCCTAAGTGGAAGGTCAGGAAACCTAAAAAGAAAGTAGCTGCTCATCTATCAGATAAGATCAACTTTGTAAACAATAAGCAAGAAGCAATTAAATCCAGCCGAACCAGGGAGTACAAAGTAGTGAGAGAAAAACTTATTGTGGGGGGAAATACTGAGTGTGTTTTTATTGATGACAAGCTCACCATTACCAACATCTTCACACATGGCCTACCAGTGCATGTGCAGCTACAAATGATTCACTACAAAATTGCAACTTTAAAGCCTCAGGTGCTCATTCTTTTTCAAGCAGTGGGCAACTTGATGTGGATTAACAATGTGGAGAATATCACTAGATATTACAATGTCACGAAGAGGATAGAAATTATCACCATGATAAGAGCTAACATGTCTGATCTGGAACAAATGACCCTCAGTCAAATTCAGGAATACTGTTCACTATTCATCAACCACGTGACTACAATAGGTTCCTTGAGACAGGTGTTCATCCACTCTTATCCAGACACAGAGATCAGCGCAGAAGACGCACACACCTCTGATACAGACGCCATGATGACGTTAATGATTGCACTAAGGAGTCTTTGGCTTTATGAAAAATTTTATTGACACCTTCACAAGACACTTAAATAATCTCTGATGGAACTGCCCTGTTAGCGCTAAAATGAAGAAAATCAGATTCCTACAACTCAAAGATGAGGTTGTCACACAAAGGGAAGTGCTAATGCAGATAACGAGAGAGCCTCAATATGCTGAAGTCCAAACTTGGGATGGCGAATTCGCAGAGAGAATGATAACAGCTACACAAAACATTGTGTCTAGTCCTACCCTCCAGCTATTGTCTGAAAAATGATTTGATCAAGGGGGGCGTGTAGAGTCACTTGGGGACTTTTTTGATTTTATTCCTTTATTGTATTTTGTATTTTACGTCACCATGATGTCAATTTATTTATTTCAATTGTAGAGAACATAATAGATTTTATCTACTCTCAACTGCTGTTTTTTTATTTATTTTATCTTGATATGAAAATTATTGCTTAAGGTCAGCAAAAATTTGGGAGTGCTTTCTCTAGCACAGGGCAACAAGTAGCTTCTGGAGGTCTGTCAACTATCCAGTCCAAATTGTGGACCCATTAGGCTACATATATGGTTAGATATATGGAAATAATAAACCTTTCATTCGTAGTTCAACACATACATGCACTTATACAACCTAACACTGTGATGATACCATGCTGTTGGCTAGCATGAATATCTGGCAATTACAGACTATTTAATAGTGAGCTGAGAGATAACAATGAAAATGAGATCCTGTATTTTTTGATGTGAGATAGAAATTAAAAGTGAGACAAATAGGGTAGCACCAGTCAATAGGTTAAGCACTTTACTTTGCTCTGGAGATTTTGCTTTGGCTGGAAGCCATACAAATTGGTCATCTTGGATATTACCTAAAGTAGTTGGTTACTTGGATGAATTACCAATGTTACATCTATAAGTTATAAGTTCTATGTTATTCTATTTTTCAGAATTGTGGCTGTAATGTAAACACTATTCAAACCTTCTGCAGAGTCAATTAAGTTTCTAGTTAAGTAACCCCACCAGCCCACCATTCTACAATATCCCCTTTAAGAGTGAGATTCTTCCTGCAGCTACTTGGGGTGACAAATAGCCCCTTGGGAGTAGACCTCAGATGACTACTTGTGCAACAAATAGCCCCTCAGGAACCTGAGGAGTTAACTAAGTTAAGAGTGCCTTTTGCTAACATTAGTGGTTAACCCCAACCATCCCAAAGTGACTTGAAAACCCCCTCTAGTCCTGGCTCTTTGTCACATCCCTCAACTAGCATTAGGTTGAAGAAGACAGAAGAACAGCAGCAAAAGACTTCTAAGGTAGAAGATGAGATCTTACACTCATACTTTATAGCCACTACTAAAGCTGTTAGTTTTGTTCATGATAATTTGTCTGAGGAGACAAAGAACAAATTGTGATGGACCATCAACACTAAGTCCCTAACTTGTTCAGTGGAGTTTATCCCCTTTATTATCAATACTAAGCTTAGGCTTAAAATCAATACAATAATATGTTATGATTTGAAGATGCTTGTCAGACTTAAGAGACCCTATTGGTTGAGCACTGTTCATACCATGTTTGATGAGGATTTTAACCTCATGCATTTGTGCCAGCTTCTGAAAAACAAGAAGGAGATCCAGAAATTTGATTGTGTGAATATCAACTTTGAGAACCTGCTCATCATCTACTTTTTTGCATCAGTGAGGTCAGTCAGCCCAAGATCATGGAAAAGATCAAAATCACATATTAGCTTGCTAAGGTCAAACACATCTGCCTTGCAATATTTTTAAAAGAGGAATATCAGGATGATATACCTAAGCAGGTTGAGAACCTCTACTTTAGGATGGAGAACTTCACCATCTTGTACACAGATTACTATTGCCCCACCAGTATGTATCAGTCAAACACTTTTTTAATCATCAGTCAAACACTTTTTTAATCACAAAACTAATCTATACAGATCTCCTATTATGTAAAAAGATCCTGACTCACCACCTTGCAGTTGATACAAGGCTTATCATCAATGCTGCAGTACATGCTCAGACCCTCAAATTGATTAACCTTAGCTTGTCTGATGACTCAGCTAATCCTGCCATCCTGGTGAGTAAAGAAAGGATAACTCTCTGTTGAAGCCTGGTAGCAGATGTTACATGGTGACCATGACAGATAAGAACAAGAAAAAGAATCAATGAGCCACAACCCTGACTTGGGACTTGGAATCAATAGTAAGAAAAGCAACCATGACAGAGGAAAACAGAAGACATGTGAAGAACCACTAATACAGCACATAGTCAGTTACAACCACTACACCTAACTTAAAGCAGGTTCAAAGACAAAGAATCACACTGAATGGCTAGCCACTACTAATTGTAAATCAAAATTACAAATACAAGAGGAAGGAAAGATAGTGCCAAGAAAGGCACAAGTAAAACAACCCCCACCCCAAGGAGAACACATTCAGAAACAGTTGTACCCCCATGGAACTGGAAAACCTACATATGTCCACAGAAACAGGATCCATTGAAGTCTTAAATATTCTAAGACAAACAAATGAAACAGAAACAATACTAAGATCTGAGATACAATTGTTGGTGGAAAGAATGGTGAAACTAGAGCAGGAGAATGAAAACACAATGAGTGAATTAAAAATTGAAATGTACAATTGCCTAGAGAACCAAAGTTAAAATTTTCAAAAAGACATCAAGCATTAACAACCCAATTAGCACAATCAAACAAATGCTTCCAGGAACAGAATGCAAAATGGGAAAACATATGCTGACAATTAGAAGATGTGAACAGGCAGCTAATTTTAGACAATGACATACAAGCCCAAGAAATAGAACAGCTCAAAGATAAACTCAGATCAACAGACCTGGACAGAGACGAGAATTGTGAAAACCAGAGACAAGAACTAGAAAATCTGAGACACAAACTGAGAGTGATACAGGAAAATGAAGATTAATTCCAAGGGCAACAAGAATGCATGAAATAACAGTTGAGCAACTAAGAGAAAGAAGCCTACAGGCATCACCCACAAATTTTAAAAAACAATTTAGGGAAGTAGAAGAAGAAGAGGAAGAAGAAAAGAAAAAAAATAATTGACAAAATTACAAAAGCAGTGATGAACCAGCTCACAATAAATGAACAGATAAATGTATGAAGGAGACCAACCTATGAGAGCTGAGAGCTTGATGCTACCAGAACACAGTCATAATGACACAATACCATGCAAGGCAACCTTGCCAAAATTCAACAGAAAGGTCAACAGCTACAACCTAACATTTCTTGAATGGCTGCAAATGTTTGAGATCACAATGGCCAAAAGGAAAGTAAACCAACAGGCAGTGACAGCAAGATTCCCATTATACCTAACAGGAGCAGCATCCCAACACTACTCTTAGATATTGATATGAAATGAGACTACAAACTACTGATCAGAAACTTTGTAGAGTACTATGAAAATGAAAACTTTAAAAACCAATACCCCAGAAAACAAATTTTGGTTTAAACAACATTGTTTTTTAGTTGTTTTTTATGGTTGTTTTAACATTGAAATGGTATGCTTTGGCTGGTCTAAACAACGTTGTTTCAACAACATCACATTAGGTTGCTTTTTGGTTGTATTTTCTGAATAAAAAAGCACTATTTTTAGGTCGTAGCAATGTTATTTTATGTTGCCCATGATTGTTCTAGCATTACTTCTATATGCAATACATCAAATTTATATTGATAATCAGCTCAAACATTACTGTTTAAACTAACACAAGCCCAACAAAGGCAGAACAGTAATACAATAAATACATTAAATACAACATTTGCTGAAATTTTGAATGAATGTCTTGATTTTAAATGATAACAATAAGCATAAAAATCTGCCAAATTTAACAAAAATTTAAACTTTTAAAGTTAAGTATAATTTTGAAATAATACTTTTTTAAATTGTAAAGAATCTCTTCTGCTCAAATGTAACTTTTTATCTGACAGATAATTTGAAGGTGTCCAAATATCCATGAATAAATTATTTTGAAAATTTGCTTACCAAGTATATTATAATTTTTCACAAATTTAATATTTCAAAAAAGCTTTTTGCAATTCCATTCTTTATATAAAAATGATCTAGTATTCAAAATGATGAAGGGAGTTCTATTTGCAAGCATCTGCTTGAATCTTAAATTATCACATTTTTAGTTGCCCAAATTAGTATTAATGGTTGTTATTATGATGTTAATGGTTGCTGCAACAACCAAAAGTATGAAACAACCATAAATAACGTAAAAACAACCAAAATTGTTATCTGGGACAGAATACTAAACTCAACAAAGTTGAGAAAGACAGATGATATATGAAATTACATCCAGCATGTGGAATGATTGGTGACACTCAGCTCAAGGGGAAACAAATACTCAAAATACAATCTCTTCTCCCACATTTGTAAGGGAATGCCAGAGAATATTAGAACACAATTCAATGTGGATAACAAATTGGAAAAAATGATTAGAAAAGCTGTAGACATACAGGCAACAATAAAAAATAACGCCCATATCTATGAGAAAGCAGTATGGAACAAGGAAAAACCAATGGAATGGCAAAGCAGCTTCAAAACACAGACAGTGAACACCAATGCTTATAAGGAAAATAAGACAGAGAAGTTCATCAATATAAAAAATAAAGAAGGAAATTCAAAGAAAGTTTGAGAAAGAGATATTAAGTGTTACAATTGTGGGCAGAAGGGGTACAGGAAAGACAAGTGCAGAAAACAAATTAACATGATTGAAGAAGAGGAAGCATACTACAAAGATGAGTATGTAACTGAGTCTAAAGCAGAATTATTGGAAGATCCCCAAATGGAAGAAGAATCAGAAAACTAGCTTGAGCACTGACTCCAAAAAATCAAGCACTGATAATGATCATGATGAACCTGGACAATATCCACACAATAAAAATAATGATAAATGGAATACTGACAAAGGCAACAATTGACATGGGAGTGGCAACATTGATAATAACAGAAGAATGCACAACAAAACTGGGATTTAAACAAGAAGATTTGGAACAATCAAACAAAAGACTAATTAATGCATCCAGAGAATACATAGACACAAAAGGCAAGCTCAATGCAGTACAAATCAGGATAGCAAACACAACCTTTGAACAACTATTAGTAGTAGTAGACACTCACAACAATTTATTTCCATATGAGGTGATATTAGGCAACAACTTCCTAACAAAAAACAGATGCATAATAAACTATTCCAATAGAACAATTAAAGTGAGGGAAGAGGAAATTGAAATTGAAGAACAAAAAGGAAAGCTATCAACAATAGTATTTGAACTGGAAGAAGACATAAGACTGCAGCCATATCAATGGAGGATGCATGAAATTAGAGCAGAAGAAGAGATCACAGCAGATATAATGATCTACAATAACAAAGGGATCAATTTGAAAAGAGTCTTGATGCTGTCAAGTGTGTGTGCTATAAAAAATGGAAAAGGAAGAATACCAATTCTAAATGCAACAAATAATAACATCAATGTGAAAAGGACAAATGTAAGAATACTCTTAAGTTATGTTAATTCCAGCATCAAAGCAATCTGGAAGGCAATGGAAGACATTGATGAGCAGAGTAGTTTGTATAGTTGACTTGAGGACTTACAAATGAAAACAGGAGGTACTCCACACTGCTGATTCAAGAGTGAGTGGATAAAAACCATCAATGTAGCAAGTACTCTCCATAGCTGATTCAAGGGCAGAGGGATGAAAGCAAACAAAGAAAATCAGTAT
>CABFPE010000120.1:35914-47501 GCA_900660155.1 Hofstenia miamia | reverse complement strand
CTGTGTTCCTTAGTTTTAACCATGGCAATTGAAAATTATAATTTAGTCACTTATAATACTTTAATAAATCGCTATATAAAAATTATCTGAAAAAAAAATAATTCATGGAATTACCGTTAAAGAAGCATAATATGGCATGTAAACCTGAAATTAATTGATATTATACTGATATTAAAAGAAAAAGTAAGTCGTGCCAATAATTTTGAACAAGCATTTTTTACAATTTTGTTTGTAGTTTCTTTGTTATTTATTTTTTCTGAAATCCGATTGCTGCATTGGAAAGGGCAGTTTAAAATACATAATATACATTGTGGTTTTCTTTTATTTAACCTTTTTTTAGGATTTATAAGACAAAATTAGAGTTTTGTTAGAATGTGCCAATAAATATGAGCATAAGTGTAAGTGACAGTCATTTTATTTAATATTATTTACATGTAAGATCTATTGTAGAGTCACTCAGGGACTTTTTCGATTTTATTCCTTTATTGTATTTTGTATTTTACGTCACCATGACGTCAATTTATTTATTTTGATATTAGGTTGCTATCATTAGTTGCCGTCCCCTTGGTGGTGCTTATGATTTTATTGCTCAAATTGAATTTGTGAGGGAATGAATAATTAAGCATGATTGAACTACATAGACAACTCTTTTTGTAAACAAAGGCAGGTAAGAAGGAAATTTTGTATAAAACTGAGAACGCTTGTAGAGAACATTAATAGATTTTATCTACTCTCAACTGCCATTTTACCATTGTATTTTTCTTTATCTATTATACTGATATGAAAACTATTGCTTAAGATCAGCGACAATTTAGGAGTGCTTTCTCTAGCACGGGGCAACACATAGCTTCTGGAGGTCTTTCAACTATCCAGTCTGAATTGTGGACCCATTAGGTTATGAATACAGTTAGGTATATGGAAATAATAAACCTTTCATTTGTAGTTCAACATGTACATGCACTTATACAACCTAACACTGTGATGATACCATGCCATTGGCTAGCATGAATGTCTGGCAATTACAGACTATTTAATAGTGAGCTGAGAGATAACAATGAAAATGAGATCCTGTATTTTTCAATGTGAGATAGAAATTAAAAGTGAGACAAATAGGGTAGCACCAGTCATTAGGTTAAGCACTTTACTTTATTCTGAAGACTTTGCTTCAGCTGGAAGCCATACAAATTGGTCATCTTGGATTTTACCTAAAGTAGTTGATTACTTGGATGAATTACCAATGTTACATCTATAAGTTATAAGTTCTATGTTATTCTATTTTTCCGGAATAATGGCTGTAATGTAAATGCTATTCAAACCTTCTGCAGAATCAATTAAGTTCCTAGTTGAGTTACCCTACCATCCCGCAATTCTACATGGCGACCATGACAGGATGCTGACTTGATAACTAGTTAATCTTGTTGTTTCTTTCTATGGTTTGGATGTTAGTTGGGTTTTAGTTTTTGGTGCGTATCAGCTGGGATAGTTGTTTCCCCTGATCACTGTAAAACTTCAGAGTAAGTTCACCTATTGATGCATAACTTAACTTCTCCACCATTGAAGGATGGCGACAAAGCTCTTAGTGTGCCTCATTTGGCTGATGTCATTTGTTAAATTCCTTATTTTGTTTTGCTTTCATAGTGCTTTATATGTTGGATTTATTACCAAATACCGCCATGTTTGTTCCCCCAATTTGGTCTGTTACTTGTTGTTACCTCTTTGAGTTAAGTTTTTTCTTTTGTGTATGTGGAAGTGCTCCCTACTGTCAGTTACTGGAAATTATTGTTTTGCTCTTTACTCATTATGGATTCTAGTCATACTGTTACTTACTCTCCTACTTTTGGGACTTCTCCAAGAGCATCCCCTGTACAAGCATTGGTAACCTGGACGTTACCCCTTGTACCATTGGATCTTTACTCAATTTTTCTCAGCCCAATTCTCCTACTCCAATTACGCAAAGGATGGATCAGAATGCTGCGACCATCAATTACAGTGATGCCAGCGCCATGAGCCCAGAATTTCACTGAAACTTGCACCACATTTTGAACACCCAGAATGCTCCTCCAATTCCTAGTCGTCCTCGCAGTTATGTCAGTGCCCCTGATCAGTCAATGCTGCAATTTGACATTCCCCTCACTGAAATTGAACATTTGAAGGAAGCCCTATCACAACTCTTTGAGTAGTCATCTTATGTTTGCACAATCAGCTATCACTCAAGTATCTACCCTGACCACTGGAGCTACCCCTCAGACTGGGTACATTCAATCCCTGCCCGATCCAGTGAGCAGCGTGGTAGTGCCCACGTGCAAAGAACATGTAAGTGATACCAGACCACTTCTGGGACAATCAGGCGCGAAAGATCAGTCAAGGTATAGGAAATCTATTCTTCATCTTGAGTCTAACAGACAAATGCAGGTGTTCAGCAAACATTCCGTTCTCCCTAAATTTACTGGACAAATTGATGCCGTATTGCAATCATTCGATGAATGGTTCTTTTTATTTGAGCTCACGATGAAGCAATACAAAAACTCACAGGATTCAGCAATATCTCAGTTACCACTTTACCTCAGTGGCCTAGCATACAATCAATATATGATGCTTGAGCGCCATATTAAGACAGATTACCAATTATTGATTGGATTTTTTGAAGATCACTACAGAGCCCCGCATATCAAACATCAGTATAAAACCTTGCTGTGTGATATGTCTTTGTTTGGTCATGACATCAGGAACTACATTACCCAGGTTGAGCGACTCTTTTGAATCAGGTTTATATGTTACACAACTTGCAGCAAATTGATAAGGACATTACTAGCATTTCTGGGATTAAAAGGCCCGAGACAAGACAGCCTATAATTGCCAAAAAAGGATTTGATCTGTCTTCAGTACGATGTTTTACATGCGGAGAAAAGGGGCACCTCAAGTCTCAATGCAAGGCGAAGATACAGCTAATTGCCAATGGCAAAGGTTTCATTATAGATGAGCCTAATGAGTCTCCTTGTGTCAATAACCTTGTTGATTTGACAACCAACAACCCCACTATATCACAGGATTTAAATTAACTGGAGCTCTGTCTCCTGTTAAATGTGCACAAACATCTTGGTCATTACTCAGCTGATAAGAAAGAATTTGATACTGGTAGAAATAAATGGAAACATACTCAATGCCACTGTTGACACTGGAGCTGCTGCCTCCATCATCAGTGATGAATGCTGTTGAGATCTGCATTTTAGCTGAAAATATTTAGACCCATCTGGTGTCAAACTCATTGACGCTTCTGGGAATTCCCTCTGCTTCAAAGGGAAGTTATGAGATGCCTCAATTAGAATTCACGCAGAACCGTTTGAGGTGGATCTTTTGGTAATCAACACGTCAGATCACAGACTTCCTTATGATCTCATCATAGAGAGGAATTCTTGTGTAATTGATTACAAGAATAATACAATTGCCATTAAAGATCAGGAGGCCACTCAACTCACTGCTATCCCTGAGAAGGAAATCGTTTTTAACTTAAGCATGCCTATTTCGATCAAACTGAAGCACTGGAGAGAGTTGCAGTTTCTTCTGGAGATGATGTCAATGGAGATGTAATGATTGCGGGACAGTGAGGCAAATACATATGCAGAGTCTCTTTTTTGCCTGACTTGTGCAAGGTGACCGATGGAAAGACGCATGTCACCTTCCTGAATGGAACAAAACTTCCCTGTCAAGATAGCAGCCTCCCATCAAAGTCAAGAACATCCCTGTCACCTGCTTGTCCATTTGCACCACAGTTCACAACCTGGGAGAGCTGACCAGCCTGGTCAAGGTGCCTCTAGACACTGATACCTCCCATCCTCATCTTGATCAGCAAGAAAGAAAATCTTTGGTCTCCCTGCTTCAGAGTAAACATGAGGTATTTAATTATGGAATGATAAGTGTTCGTCAGGCGGTGGGTGAAAAACATGCTATTGAGCTGAAAAATGATAGACCAATCAGATTGCTGGTTCACAGAGTTCCCGAAAATCTTAAACCAGAATACGAGAAAATCTTAAGTGACTTGATAGAAAGTGGTATTATTCAACAATAGCCCCTACACTGCCCCAATGGTGTTCATCTGGCAAGGTGAGAAATACTGAATATGTATTGATTTCCAGAAACTCAACAACATAATGATCAAGGATGCGTATCCTTTACCCAGAATCAAAGATCTTCTATATGATGCTAGCAAATACAAATTCTTTTCCTGTCTCAATTTGTGCAAAGCGTATTGGCAGGTGCCAATTCGACATTCTGATATCCCAAAGACAGCCTTCATTACTCCCTACGGTCTGTATGAGTGGAAATACATGGCGTTCGGCCAATGTAATGCGCCCACTACTTTCAGCGATACGTATCCAAAGTACTAAAAGATAATGCCAACATCCTCAAACCCGGCATATCAGCCTGTATTGATGATATTTTAGTTGCTAGCAATACCTTTGACGAACATCTGAATAAACTAGGTCACACATTAGATTTACTACAGTGAGCGGGCTTGAAGGTTAACAGAAACAAATGTTCTCTGGCGCAGAAGAAGGTAAACTTTCTAGGGCGAGTTGTTGAGACAGGAAAAATTTCAATAAAAAATAACGCCAAGGAGTTCTTAGAAAAGATCGAAATGCCACAAAGCCATTGAGATATACAGTGATTGATGGGTTTTCTTAACTATTATGGCATGTTCCTTCTGGACTTGGCGGAGGAAACCAAAACTATCTCTAACCTACTCAAAAAGTCCGTTGAATTTAAGTGGACATGGCAAGAACAAGAAGCATTAGAGGGCATAAAAAATGAGCTCAAGAAAATACCATCCTTGAATACTCCAGATTACACAAAGGACTTCATTGTCGACTGCGATGCTAGTACTGTAGCTATAAGTGGAATATTGAGCCAAAACAACCACGGAGTTGAAAGCCCCGTCCAATATTTCAGCAGGAAACTTCAAGCTTCCGAAAGAAATTATGGAGCAACAAAATGTGAAATGCTCGCCTTAGTTGAATCACTTAAGAAATTCTGATACTATATATTAGGACGCAAATTTGTTGTGCACACAGACAACAGTGCCCTCACAGCATAGCTCCATCCATCCATCATAGCTCAATGGATAGAGTACCTTAATGACTTTTCATTCTCGATACTGCACCGCTCTGGTTGGCTCCATCTAAATGCCAACAACTGGATGGCACTACCCAGTTACGAGAGAGATCTCAAGAAGCCCAATGAGGAAAAGGTTCCATTTGCCTTTATTCCTCATACTGATTATCAGTTAATACCAGAGATTAATGCAGACTATATTGGCAAACCCATCCTTGCCATATTCATTTGGGAGGAGATTTCAGAAGAAGAGATAATACGCCATCAACACTGTGATTGGATCTTAGATCAGATTATGAAGGGGATGAAGGATCCCTATTTTCCTACCCCCCCAGAAGTAAATCGTTACTTCAACTGTTATAATTGGCAAACAAATGAGAATGGTTTACTGTATGTTAAGAGTTGACATAACAACGACTTGCCATTCCTGAATATTTCACTAGAGATCTTGTTTGTAGAGTCCATGAAAGGGGTCATTTAGGCATACTTCAAACCAAGAAAACCTTCAACTCCTGATATGTTACTACAGGTATAAGAGCTGCTGTTACCAATGTGATTGATAAATGTGAGAAATGCCTGTTACATAACATCAACCACTTCCCCCAACAGAGAGCTTAGCTTGAGTCTTGAGCAGTGGAGAGTCCTAACAAACTTGTGCATGTTGACCTTGAACAATTATTGAAAGACGACAAGGGGTTTCAGTATATCCTTGTAATGGTCAACCATTTTACAAAATTCGCCCACATGATCCCATTAAGTAGTACAACAGTGGAGAAAGTCGCGGAAAAGATAGTTAAGGAGTGGGTATTGAAGTATGGACCCATGCAAAAGTTAGTCTCTGATAGAGGCCCTCAGTTTGAGAGTAATCTCCTATGGGCATTAATGCAAGAATTGGAAATCATTCACAAATTGACCACTGCCTATCACCATCAAGCAAACAGTTTAGTGGAATGATTAAATCAAACCCTTATAAAGTTAGTTAGAGTGGCCTTATCACGTGCTGCCAGAAAACAATGGAGACACGTTATTGAATGTGTGGAATATTTTTATAATACCTCTGTTCATACGACTACAGGCGTAAGCCCTTTTAAAGCAATGTTTGGTCGTGAAGCCACCACATCCTTAACAATGATGTTCCCAAAGTATGCAGAGAACAGTATGGAACTTTACGTTAACCAATTAATTCAGGATATGCAACAAATCCACCTGACAATCTGCCACAACACAAACCAGTCTAGCATATGGCAGAAAAAGACATTTAACAAGAAGCTGTATGGAGAGCCACATAAATGTGGCCACCGAGTTTTTGCTTATCTCCCTCATGTGACTACAGACAGTAGTCAAGTATGTAAACTTGCTAATGATTGGCAAGGTCCTTTCACTATTAAAAAGGTGACCATAACACTTATACTTTAAATAATGGTAAAATGGTACACTTTCAGCAGCTCAAACAAGCAATAAAAGATATCGAAAATGTCATAATAGATGATAACAACGAATTTACATTAGTAGATAATAGTGTTGATATATATGAAAAGTATGACAATTTAACTAGTTTTTCTGAGGATGATTTTTCTGACACCGAGTATAATTATGATAATACTACATCTGACAACTTAGAATCATGTACACTCCCCCAAAGAAGGGCGAGAACTACCCATGCTTATGATCCCAACATTTGGGATTTAAATCTTATTACTCCATTTAGGAATGCATACAAACAGTTGAAAAAGAGAGTCACCAGCTCCACCATCCCGCCATTGAGTGAGAAGGAAGATGGAAGGTAGCCATACTAGTCGAGAAGCCTCATCTAGGCGAGGGAGACACGTATCTCTGCTTGTTGAGGCAGGCACAAGGAAAAGAGGACGCCATGATGGTGCTGAGGAGAATCTGATTCTGTGTGGGCAACACATTTTATTATACCTTCATGAGGTGCTTAAATAATCTATGACGGAACTGCCCTGTTAGCACTAAAATGAAGAAAATCAGATTCCTACAAATCAAATATGAGGTTGTCACACAAAACAAAGTGCTAATGCAGATAACGAGAGAGCCTCAGTATGCTGAGTTACAAACTTGGGATGGTGAATACCCAGAGAGAATGATAACAGCTACACAATACATTGTGTCTGGTCCTCCCCTGCAGCTATTGTCCAAAAATTAATTTAAGCAAAGGGGGGCATGTAGAGAGTCACTCAGGGACTTTTTCGATTTATTTCTTTATTATTTATTTTGTATTCACGTCACCATGACGTCATCTCATGTATTTCAATATTAGGTTGCTATCATTAGTTTACCATCCCCTTAGTGGTGCTTATGATTTTATTGCTCAAATTGAATTTATGAGGGAACTAATAATTGATCATGATTAAACTATGTAGACAACTAATTTTGTAAACAAAGGCAGGTAATAATGAAATTTTGTATAAAACTGAGAACAATTGTAGAGAACATTTAATAGATTTTATCTACTCTCAACTGCTGTTTTACCATTGTATTTTTCTTTTATATTATATTGATATGAGAACTATTGCTTAAGATCTGCAACAATTTGGGAGTGCTTTCTCTAGCATGGGGCAACAAGTAGCTTCTGGAGGTCTTTTAACTATCCAGTCTGAATTGTGGACCCATTAGGTTACATATATAGTTAGGTATATGGAAATAATAAACCTTTCATTTGTAGTTCAACACATACATGCACTTATACAACCTAACACTGTGATGATACCATGCCTTTGGCTAGCATGAATATCTGGCAATTACAGATTATTTAATAGTGAGCTGAGAGATAACAATGAAAATGAGATCCTGTATTTTTTGATGTGAGATAGAAATTAAAAGTGAGACAAATAGGGTAGCACCAGTCAATAGGTTAAGCACTTTACTTTGCTCTGGAGATTTTGCTTTGGCTGGAAGCCATACAAATTGGTCATCTTGGATATTACCTAAAGTAGTTGGTTACTTGGATGAATTACCAATGTTACATCTATAAGTTATAAGTTCTATGTTATTCTATTTCTCAGAATCATGGCTGTGATGTAAATGCTATTCAAACCTTCTGCAGAGTCCATTAAGTTTCTAGTTAAGTTACCCCACCAGCCCATGATTCTACATGATGACCATGACAGGACGCTGATGTGATAACTATTTAATCTTGTTGTTTCTTTCAATGGTCTGGATGTTAGTTGGTTTTCGTTTTGTGTGCATATCAGCTGGGATAGTTATTTCCCCTGATAACTGTAAGACTTCAGTGTAAGTTCACCTATCCATGTACATCATAACTTCCTCAACCTTGAAGGAACACAACAAAGCCCTTAGTGTGTCTTATTTGGCTGATGTCACTTGTTAATTTCCTTATTTTGTTTTACTTTCTTAGTGCTTAATGTGTTGGATTTATTACCAGATACTGCCATGTTCCTTTCCCCAATTTGGTCTGTTACCTGTTGTTTCCTCTTTATGTTATGTTTTTTCTTATGTGGATGTGGAAGTGCTCCCTAATGTCAGTTACTGGAAATTATTGCTCTTCTCTTTAATTTAGTATGGAGTTCTAGTGTTACTGTTACTTACTCTCCTACTTTTGGGACTTCTCCAATTGAGAGTGTCCCCTGTACAAGGGTTGGTAACCTTGACGTTACCCCTTGTACCATTGGATCTTTACTCAATTTTTCTCAACCCAATTCTCCTACTCTTATTACGCAAAGGATGGATCAGAATGCTGCGACCATCCCCTACAGCGATGCCAGTGCCATGAGCCCAGAATATCACTGAAATTTGCCCCACATTTTGAACACCCAGGATGCTCCTCCAATTCCTAGTTGTCCTCACAGTTATGTCACTGTCACTGACCAGTCAATGCCACATTTTTATATTCACCTCATGGAAATTGAATATTTGAAGGAAGCCCTATCACAGCAGGTGGCCTTAAAGATGGAGAGCAAATGTCACGTGGAGTCTCTCCAAGCTGAAATAAATACACAGCATGTGGCATACCAGAGGATGGAACAGCAGATGCTGGAGTCGACCATTGCCTTAGAATTACAAATTCATGAATTGAAGAGTGCTGTTAATAACTCCCATCGCCAAGAGGAGGAGCAGTTGCAGAGAAATGATGAGTATGTAACTCATGCCACACTTAATGAAGCCTTGGACAAGTTAGGCAAAAGGATCATTGGTTGAGTGGCGCAGATGGTCCAGTCAGTTGGGGTGAGTCACCCCCCTCCTACTGCTCATTTGTTCAGAAGCCCTCAGGAGATCCCTAACTCTGTTCCACTTTGCACCAACTCATCTAGTAGTCAACCTGTTTGCACAATTGGCTATCACTCAAGTATCTACTCTGACACCAGAGCCACCCCTCAGACTGGGTATGTCCAATCATTGCCTGATCCAGTGAGCACAACAGTAGTGCCCACGTTCAAAGAACAGTTAAGTGATACCAGCCCACTTTTAGGAAAATCAGGTGTGAAAGATCAGCTGAGGTATCAGAAATCTATTCTCCCTCTCAAGTCTAACAGAGAAATGCAAGTGTTTAGCAAACATTCTGTTCTCCCTAAATTTACTGGACAAATTGATGCTGTGTTGCAATTGTTCAATGAGTGGTTCTTTTTATTTGAGCTCATGATGAAGCAATATAAAAATTCACAGGAGTCAGCAGTATCACAGTTCCCACTCTACCTCAGTGGCTTAGCATGCAATCAATATATGATGCTTGAGCACAATATTAAGACAGACTACCAGTTATTGATTGGATTTTTTGAAGACCATTACAGAGCCCCACATATTAAACACCAGTATAAGACTTTGCTGTGTGATATGTCTTTCAAGTTTGGTGATGACATCTGGAACTACATTACCCAGGTTGAACAGCTCTTTTGACTGAGTAGCCTATTGAGCAAATATTCACGTCACGATCTCTTCTCATATATATGTCGAGGTTTTCCCCCTTCCATTAGGAACCATTTGGAAGTCAAGTGCAATCCAGAGGAGAGCCTACACAAAATTATCAGGAAAGCCATTAGTGTGGTCTATATGTTACATAACTCACAGTGAATTGATAAAGACATTACTAGCATTTCTGGGATTAAGAGGCCTGAGACAAGAAAGCCTACAATTGCCAAAAAGGGATTTGATCTGTCTTCAGTATGATGCTTTACCTGCGGAGAAAAGGGACACCTCAAGTCTCAATGCAAGGCAAAGATACAGCTAATTGCAGATGGTGAGGGTTTCATTATAGATGATCCTAACGAATCTCTTTGTGTTGATAACCTTGTTGATTTGACAAACAATGAACCTACTACATCACAGGATTTAAATTAACTGGAGTGCTGTCTCCTGCCAAATGTGCACAAAACATCCTAGTCATTACTCAGCTGATAAGAAAGAATTTGATACTGCTAGAAATAAATGGAAACATCCTCAATGCCACTGTTGATACTGGAGCTGCTGCCTCCATCATAAGCAATGAATGCTGTCGAGATCTGTGTTTTAGCCAAGAATCTTTAGACCCATCTGGTGTCAAACTCATTGACGCTTCTGGGAATTCTCTCTCCCTCAAAGGCAAGTTACGAGATGCAGTAAACTTGCTAATGACTGGCAAGGTCCTCTCACTATTAAATAGGTGCTTGACCACAACACTTACACTTTCAATAATGGTAAAACAGTACATTTCAGTGGCTCAAATGAACAATAAAAGACATAGAAAATGTCATAATAGATGATAATAACGAATTTACATTAGTAGATAATGGTGTTGATATCTATGAACAGTATGACAATTTAACTAGTTTTTCTGAGGATGATTTTTCCAACACAGAGTATAATTATTATAATATTACATCTGAAAAATTAGAATCACGTATGCTCCCCCAAAGAAGGGCGAGAACTACCCATGCTTATGATCCCAACATTTGGGATTTAAATCTTATAACTCCATTTAGGAATGTATCCCAACAGTCAAAAAAGCGAGTCACCAGCTCCAACCATCCCACCATTGAGTGAGAAGGAAGATGGAAGGTAGCCATGTGAGTTGAGAAGCCTCATCTAGGTGAGGGAGACACGTATCTCTGCTTGTTGAGGCAGGCACAAGGAAAAGAGGACGCCATGATGGTGCTGAGGAGAATCTGATTCTGTGTGGGCAACACATAGCTCCATGATTTGGAGAGGAGAAAGCAATCATGATGACGCCCTCAACATCTCGCCCCTATGTGGAGAGACACATATCCCCATGTGTGTGAGAGGAGCTGGCTAACCCTTCATTAAAAACTTATAAACCTAGAAAACCTTTTTCTGAGTTACAAATTGTAAATACCCCCCAGTTGAGTAACTTGATAGCCCCCTTGACTTCCTCCACAGTAACTTCTACTGTTAGGTCACAGAAAAACAAAGAAAGAAGAAGAAAAATTTCCAGAGTTGGTGGTGAAACACACCCTTACTACATAGCCATGAGAAAAGCCACCACTATCACATGTGACAACATTTCAGA
>CABFPE010000120.1:8408-32691 GCA_900660155.1 Hofstenia miamia | reverse complement strand
TCAAAAAATACTAAACAAAGTAATGGAGAGAAAAGTGAACAGTAATTGAAGCTAGATAAAATCTATTAACCATTCTCAACATTGTTACTCAATTTATACACCTTCAAAATACTAAATAATTACCTGTCTTTGTTTACAATTGAAATTAAGTATTAGCTATTCATGTTATCAATTTCCCTCACAAATTAAATTTGAGCAACATGTTTAGTACCATCAAGGGGACATAACTAGCTTTTGTAAAACTAACCTCGAAATTACTGTGACGTCAGAATGACGTTAATACAATCAAAAATAAAATGAATAATAATCACAAAAATTCCCTGAGTGACTCTACACGCCCCCTTTGCTCAAAATTAATTCTGTGGCAGTAGGTGCAGAGTAGGACCTGAGACTATATGCTGAGTGGCCATAACCATTTCCATTGCTAATTGGCCTTCCCATTGTTCTAATTCAGCGTACTGTGGCTTGTGGGAAATTTGCATTAAAACCTCTCTCTGTGTCATGACTTCATCTTTTAGTTTAAAATAGTGGATCATAGGCAAGTGATTGCTGATGGGACAGTTCTTTCTTAGATTATTCAAATGACGAGTAAATGTATCATTAAATCTCTCATAAAGGCGGAATCCTTTCAATGTGACCATCAAAGTCATTAATGCATCTGTATTGGACATGTGTGCATCTTCAGAACAAATATTGGAGTTCGGGTAAAAGTGTTCAAACACATCCCTTAATGATCCCATACGGGTGGCATGGTCCATGAATAAAGAGCAGAACTCCTGTACCTGACTTAAGGTCATCTCATCAGGATCAGAAACATCGGCTCAGAGCATGGTTATTATTTCGATCCTCTTTGTTACATCATAATATCTCGTGGTCATTTCTATGTTATTGATCCACATCAGATCTCCCGCGGGTTGGTAATTCGTAACGTCTCATGTACCTTCCTTAGTTGCTTGTTAATCACAGTCCCTCTGTTAAAGATATCATGAATCATCAGCTTTCCATCAATAAAGATTCTTTCTCTGTTATCACCAGCTAGTAATTTTTCACGTGCCACCTTGTATTCATCAGATTTCATTAGTCTATTTGCCTCAGCAGAAGTACTCACATAATTCAATCTATCAGGAAAATGGGCTGACACTTTCTTCTTATTTTTCTTTACTTGCCATTTTGGTTGAATAAGTGGAGTCTCAACACATGGAGGGGGAATGCATAATAAATTTTCTTTTCTAATATTGCACTCCAAGTCTGCAAATGAACACTTGGTTTGTAAACTAGGGGTTCCAATCATAACAGGATAATTAATCTGCGCATGCTTAATTGTATCCCAGAATCGATTTCTTAAGCCATGTTTACGCAATTCTTCAATTTGTTTGCTAGAAATCTTCATGCGAGCAGTAGTGCATTCTACGTCCAGAGCTACTTGTTGCCCTGGAGATTGTAGAATGACTAGTTCCTCTTTTGAAAACATCTCAGTTAAACACCACTTCATCATCCCAAGCACATCTTTTTCGTTGTTTTCCACTAATAATCTCTTTTGAGTCGACAACTCTTTATCAAAATCGGAAGGGTCATGCTCTAGCATGAGAATCCGCTCATTTTCTGTAATTGACCATTGAGGAGTAGGCTGAGGTGATCCACCAAATTTCTCTAAGTTCGCTTTCTCTATGAGGTCACGGATGTGTGGAGATAATTGAACTGAAGATGTAGCTAGTAATTCCTCTTCTCTATAGAACTGTTCAGGAGTCTTCATAACCTGTTCAAAGATAGTAATAGGGATTATTTTTCCTTCTTTCTCAACTTGTCTGGCGGATTCTGCGAACTTTCCGTAGCCACATTCTGGGTAAGAGATCCTGTGTGCATCAAAGAATTTCTCATTCTTCTCTATCACCCCACTTGTTCTTATCAACTCCAAAAAGGTTTGCATTGAACCAGGTTGTCGTTCAATTAATCTCTTGGTGCTTAACGGGGCATTCTCTGAGGAAAAAATTGCAAACTTAGTTTCAGAAGTGGCACCCCACATGTACTTTTTCATTGTTTCTGAAAAAATATTGATGTCTGACGGACAAATTCCCAGCTGATTGCTAATCAATATGATTGACATTTTTCCTGTTATACTACTCGCCCCCACCAGTCGGGCATAATATTTTTCGTAATGATCCACAGCCCTTTTAGTTTTGCAGGGAGAAGATGGTGGTGTACATTTATGTAATAACCAATTCTTCACTTTCCACGCAAGAGGACAGACTGCTATTTCATGATCCGCTGTTTTGGACATTGCTTTTCGTTTATTTTGATTGATAGGTAAACATAAATGGGGATCTCTAGTGAGATAAATGGAAATGATCCATATGGCACCTCTCGCATAAATATCTGGCACTCTTTCCTCAGAAAACAAAAACTACTTAAAGTTTTTCTGGTCTTGCATGTGGTAGGAGAACTTAATTTCATGTAGTAACTGCTCAATGGAGGGATGGTATTGGGAACTAGGGCTTTTTATATGTAGATTGGGCCAATCAGACTCAGGGTTTTTAGTAGCTTTCATATCAGACCATATCACTTGGATCTCCTGTAGTGTATCAACACTTTGCGCAAAAGCAAAACTGACTCTTAGATCTGTTACTGTGTATATGGAGGGAACGTTTAATACTTCCAGTGTCTGTGCTTGCAGTATGGTGTCAATTAAGAGTTTGGTGTCCACTGCCAGTCTGTGTGAGGGAATTTTTTTCACATAGCATTAAATCTGTAAGTAAAAGTTTAGTTACTGATTGCATGTGCATGTGTTGCATCGATATTTGAGAATAGGCAGAGCAATAAAGAATAATAAAATTTTCCATTCTGTAGTGAAGGCTCTCTATTACGTCGGGGATACTGTCTTCGTGTTCTTCTTGGAGAATTATTACAAGACATATTCTTTCGACTTTTGCTATCCTATGCGCAATCTCAATTTGCTCCATTATGTTGTCATCCTGTACCTCATGAATACATAAGAAATAGATTACAAGAAGGTTTGGGAAATCTATATTCACACACTCGAAGCTTTGAATTATGCTACCATTATTGAGAAATTTGCATAAATTATATATGGAGAAATCTTTGTCAAAGGAAGTGTGGACTGTACTGCGCCAATATGAACGGGTAATACCTTCAAGCATACTGGAATCATAGCATATTATGGAATTTATTTGTGGACGTCTTTCCACATCAATTATAAATGGTATCATATCAATAGAACAACCTAGCTGTTTGTCGTTATATGTCCATCACAATTGATTCTGTGTCTCTTCCAAAATATTGTCTCAGACGTAATGTACTGCTCTACATGTAGCTGTGAAGTAGGGGTGGAGGGTTTCTTCACCAACTTTTGACATCCTTTTCTTTTGTTCTTCCATCTTCTGTGATCTGACTGTTGAAGTAACGGAAGTATCAGAGGTTGAGGGGGCTATCAAATCACTCTTAGGGGATATATTTACACTTTGTATTGCACTAAAAGGGTAATGTAAAGTTTTAGTTTTTACAGTTTGTGAAGTTGTTTGTGCCAGCTCTGCTCACGTGCGTGGAGGTACGTGTCCCCCCACGGAGTAGCGAGATGAGGACGGTGTCGATGCTGTCTCCTCTCCTAAGTGTGGAGCTACGTGTTGCCCACACGGAATAGGACTCTCCTCAGCACCTTTGTGTTGTTCTTGTTTGTTTCTACATGCCTCATCAAGCCTCAATGAGGAGGTACCATCATGACTAAGCTCCATCTTTCGTCTCACTTGGTGGTGATGGGGCGGAGGAGCTGGTGACTCACATTTCTTCCCTATTGGTATCATTCCTAAACATATCTATAAGGTTCTCTGGTGCGCCTTGAAGGCAACACTCGTGAACCACAATTATCTACTATTTCATGTTCAAAATCAGTATCATCAAAATATTCTTCAGCAAATTCTGTTAAATTATCATAAGTTGCATATTCATCAATACTGTTATCAATTAAGGTGTATTCGTTATTGTCATCAATGATGACATTCTCAATGTCTTTAATTGCTTGATTTAATCTCTGAAAATGTACAGTTCTCCCATTACTAAGTGTATATGTGTTGTGGTCGAGCACTTTCTCTACAGTAAATGGTCCTTGCCAATTATTGGCTAATTTCCTGACCTGATTGTGATCAGTTGTTGCACAAGGCAAATACGTGAATACTTTATCACCACATCTATGAGATTCGCCATATAATTTTTTATTGAATGTTTTCTTCTGTCTTATACAAGATTGATGAGTATTATGAGAAATGGTTAAGTGAATCTCCTGCATATCACGTAACAACTGATTAACATATCTTTCTAAGGTAATTTCTGAGTAGTTAGGGTACATCATCGATAAAGAAGTTAAGGCTTCACGCCTGAACATAGCTTTAAAGGGACTTATCCCAGTGGTCCAATGAACTGATGTATTATAAAAAAATTTGATACACTCTATTACCCATCTCCAATTTTTTCCTGCTGCTCGTGACACTGCCACCCTAATTAATTTTATTAGAGTTCTATTTAGTTGCTCCACTAAGCCATTTGCTTGAGGGTGGTAAGCAGTAGTAAAATCATGTAGTATTTCTAATTCAGACATAAGGGTTTTCATCAAATTGCTTTCAAATTGCGGCCATGATCCGAGACAAGACAAGACATAGGGCCATACTTTAAAATCCACTCCTTTACTATTTTATCAGCTACCTTTTCAGCGAGTGTGCTATCCATGGGAATGATTTGAGCATACTTAGTGAAATGATCAACTAGCACTAACAGATACTGAAATCCGTCACTATCACGAGACAGTTGCTCTAAGTCCATATGTACAATTTCATTGGGGCTTGATGCAGCACGACATTCCAATGCAGCCCATTGCTCTGGAAAGTGAGCAGAATTAGTTAACAGACACTTTTTACATTTGTCAATGACATCTTGAACAGTTGATCTAATTCCGATAGTCATGTAGTGAGAATTGAATGTCTTTTCTGTTTGGATAATTCCTAAATGACCTTTTTTGTGAACCCTCCTCACGAGATCTCTTTTAAAATATTCTGGAATAGCAAGACGGTTATTTCGACTCTTTACATATAATAAACCCTTCTTCATTGTTGTCCAATTGTATTGATTGTAATATCTAGTCGCTGTTGGTGAAAGAGGAAAGAAGGGGTCCTTCGTTCTTTTTATAATATCAGATAGAATGAGATTGTTTTGTTGGTGTTTAAAAATTTCTTCTTCAGATATCTCCTCGCGGATTAGAATCTGCAAAATTTCTTTACCATTTCGATAGGCATTTATTTCAGGAATTAATTCATACTTGGTGTGGGGTATGAATGTGAAGGGGATTTTTTCTCCAGATGGCTTTTTCAAGTCCCTTTCATAACTTGGCAATGCCGTCCAATAATCCGCGTTCAAATGTAGACGTCCTGGACGATGTTTGATAGAAAAGGAGAAGTCGTTTAGATATTCTATCCATCTGGCTACTATGTTGGACCGATCTCCTGAGAATTTTTTAAGCCAGGCTAGTGCGCTGTTATCAGTGCACACGATGAATTTTCTACCTAAGATGAAATAACGGAACTTCTTTAGCGACTCTACTAATGCTAGCATTTCACATTTGGTTACACCATAATTTTTCTCAGCAGCTCGTAATTTTCTGCTAAAATACTGAACTGGACATTCAACTCCATTGATCTCCTGGCTCAATATGCCACTAATGGCGACAGCGCTTGCATCACAGTCAATAATGAACTCCTTTGTGTAATCTGGGGTATTCAACGACGGTATCTTCTGCAGTTCGGTTTTTATCCCTTCTAACGCCTCCTGCTCAGTCCAAGTCCATTTAAATTCGTGGGATTTTTTAAGCAAATGAGTAATAGATTTTGTTTTTTCGGCTAAATCTGGGATAAACATTCCGTAATAATTCAGAAATCCCATTAACCTCTGCACATCTTTTCTGCTCTGAGGTGTCTCAATTCGTTCTAAAAACTGCTTTGCATTGGTTTTTATTGAGATTCGTCCGTGCTCAATCACTCTGCCAAGAAAGGTGACTTTAATCTGTACTAAAGAGCATTTATTCCCATTCACCTTGAGACCAGCTTTCTGCAACAACTCCAAAGTTCTATTTAATTTCTCAAGATGTTCATCAAATGTGTCGCTGGCTACCAGAATATCGTCTATATATGCAGAAATCCCAGGTTCAAGAATATTGGAATCGTTAGTTAAGACCTTGGTGACATATCGCTGAAAAGTGGCAGGAGCATTGCATAAACCGAAGGCCATATATTTCCATTCGTACAAACCGTAGGGTGTAATAAATGCGGTCTTTGGAATATCGGACGGACGCATTGGTACCTGCCAATAGGCCTTACAGAGGTCGAGGCAAGAGAAAAACTTATATCTACTGGCGTCATATAGCAGATCCTCGATTCGGGGTAATGGGTAAGCATCTTTGATCGTAATATCATTCAGTTTTCAAAAATCAATACAGAGTCTGTATTTCTCCCCTTGTCTAATAAACACGGTGGGGGCTGCGTAGGGACTATTGCTTCCCTGGATTATCCCACTCTCTATCAAGTCTTTTAGAATTTTCTCATATTCCACTTTTAGGTTTTCTGGAACTCGATGGACAGGTAATCGAATTGGTTTCTCTTGCTTTACTTCAATCGCATGTTCTTCTCCAATTGCCTGCCCCACACTAATTGTACCATAATTAAACACCTCACTCTTGCTCTGCAGTATAGAAATGAGCGACTTTTTCTCGATATCATTTAGATGTGAATGGGTCTCGTTATTCACAGTGGGGATCTTAACAGTGGATAACTCTTCAAGATCGTGGATGGCAGTACAGATGGATAAACATGAGGTCTCGACACTTTCAACCTGAACTGGTACGCTGATTATCTGGAGATCAGATTCTTTAAATCACACCAGGTGTTTTGATCCGTTAAGAATAGTAACATAGGTCTTTCCTGAACTTACTTTACATAAGTCAGGTGAAAAGGAGATGCCTTTGATGTATTTGCCCCTCTGGCCAGCTATCATCACGTCTCCATTCATTTCTGAATTCGAAAACACAGCTACTCTGGTCCAGTGCTTAGCTTCTAGGCAGACAGGCTCTTTCAAGTTAAACACAACTTCCCGTTCAGGAATCATAGCTAGCTTCATAGCGTCTTGGTCCTTTATAGATATTGTATTATTTTGATAATCGATTACACATGAGTTTTGCTCCAGAAAGTCATTACCCAAGATCAAATCATAGAGGAGTTGATGGTTCACAGTATTGATGACAATAAGGTCTACTTCAAATTGTTTGGCACGAATCTTTAACAAGGCATTTCTTAATTTCCCTGTCAATGATATTACATTTCCCAACGCATCAATGAGTTTTACGTTGGATGAGGAATTGAGCGAGTCATGGTTAAAGCAAATGTCTTGGCAGCATTCATCACTTATGATTGACGCCGCAGCTCTGGTGTCAATAGTAGCATTAATAATTCATCCATTCATTTCCACAGGAATTAGGTTCTTCCTTATCATATTAGTGATCACCAATACATCCTGTGCACGTTTTGAAGGAGTTGGCACTCCATTTAATTTAAATGTGGTGACTCGTTCTCTGTCAAATCTAATAATGTGTCAGTAGAGGATGTAGCAGGCTCATCAACTAAGAAACCCTCACCTTCAGCAACAATTTGAATCTTTGATTTAAAATGACCTTTCTCACCACAGTGGAAACACCTCACTGAAGCCATGTTGAAATCTTTCTTCAAAATGGTCTTCTTAGGCTCCTGTCATACATTGGTTCCAGATAGCTCATAGAGATCTTTATCAATTCGATTAGAATTATAGATCATGTATACTACGCTAATTGCTTTTCTTATGATATTGTTCAAACTCTCTTCTGGGTTGCATTTCATTTCCAGTTGACTACGGATTGAAGGAGGGAACCCTCTACAGATATACAAGAAAAGGTCATTCCGAGAGTATTCAGGAGACAAACTACTTAATCGAAAAAGTCTTTCAACCTGCGTAATGTAATTATGAATATTGTCACCTCTCTTGAAAGACATATCACAAAGCAAGGTCTTGTATTGGTGTTTTATATGAGGGGCCCTGTAGTGATCCTCAAAAAATCCGACTAACAATTGATAATCAGTCTTGATATTCTGATCCAACATCATATATTGATTGTATGCTAGCCCACTCAAATACAGTGGAAATTGTGATACTGCGTCTTCTTGAGATGTTTTATATTGCTTCATGTGAAGCTTGAACAAAAAAAACACTCCTCAAAGGATTGCAAAACTGCATCGATTTGTCTGGGAGTCTCAAAAGGGAGAATTGAATGACAAAATCGGGGTTGCTTATCTGAGGTGGTACCATTTAGCGGGCTCATCACATCAGTAATATGTTCTTTTGCAGTAGTTACTGCAGAAGCACAAAGTGGCTGCACATGAACAGGAGGAATGAAATCTCTCAGAGGGGTAGCAACTGTGGCAATGGATGCTTGTGTAAATGTAGGATTAGACAACACAAATGAATTGATGCAAGATGACACTGAAGTGGGGGGAATCATCATCTTCCTTTCATCACACTGTGAAGGTATCGGTGCATTCAAAAGAACAGGGGTTGAATTTCTACCTCCTTCAGATTGAATCATCTGGGCAAATTGATCAGTGATCTTCTCGGCCAAATCCCCTAAAGCTTCATTTAATGTAGCATGAGTAACAAATTCATCAACTGGGAATTTTAAGAGGTTAGCCTCTTCCGACTTAGCCATCTGGGTTTTTAAGTCGTGAATTTGTAATTCCAATGCAACAGTGGATTCTAGCATTCGCATTTCCATCTTCTGGTACACAACATGTTGAGTATTGAGTTCGGCTTGGAGAGATTCGACCTGATGCTCACTATCCATTCTCATAGCTACTTGCTGTGATAAGGCATCTTTCAGGTGCTCAATTTCCATCTGTTGAGTATCAAAACGTGGCAAGGAGTTCATCACATTGTCACCACGATTATTGGGACGAAATGGAATGGGAGGAGCATTTTGCGTATTCAAAACTCTGCAAAGCCATTGCTGGATGTTGGGGCTGCTAGTACCCTCACGTGGATATGGACTAGTTGATGCAAGATGATCTTGATGTTGAGACGTTTGGGTAGGAGAAGTCAGAGGACAGAAATTTAACAACAATCCAATGGTGCAAGGGGCAATGTCCTGGTTGCCAACACTTACACAGGGGACATTCAGGAGGAGTCCCAAAAGTAGGAGAATAAGTAACTGTATGATTTGAATCCATTAATCAACAAGAACAATAACAAGAAATAATAACTATGATAATGGACATCTGGGAGCACTTCCCAACTACAGAAGAAACACACAGCTCATAAAAATCACAGAATCCAAACCCAAATGTGGGATAACAGCTGCGCTTGGTAATAAATACAACACATAAAGCACTGAGACAAACAGCAGAATTGTAAAAAGTAAAACACAAACATAAACTAAGCAGAAGACTTAAAAAATCGTGATCGCCCTTCCAATGGAGAGAAGAAGGATCTGTATACATCAGTTGGTAGATTTGCACTGAAATCCAATTGCCGTCAGGGGAAACAACTATCCCAGCTGACAAGCACCAAAGCTAAACCAAAACCAAATCCAAACCATCAAAAGAGACAACTGGGAAATATGTTGTTATCACGTCAGCGTCCTGTCATGGTCACCATGTAGAATCGTGGGCTGTAATTGTACTATAAAACTAATTGACTCTGCAGAAGGTTTACCATAAGAAATGACAGCCCTGATTCTGGGAAAACAGGTAAAGAAAAAACAAACTAATATAAACATTGGTAACTCATCCAAGTATTCAATACTTTAGGTAACTCCAAGATGACCAACTCACATGGCTTCCAGCCAAAGCAAAGTCTTTAGAAACAGTTTAGTGCTCAACTTAGTGCATGGTGCTACCCTATTTGTCTCACTTATTAATTTCTATCTCATAGCAAAAATAAACATCTCATTTTCATTGTTAGTTCTCAGCTCACTAAATAATAGTCTGTAATTGCCAGACATTCGTGTTAGCCAACAGCATGGTATCATCACAGTGTCATAAAATATAAGTGCATGTATGTGTTGAATATCAAACGAAAGGTTTATTATTTCCTTAGCCATACCCGTATCCGTAACTTAATGAGTCCACAATTTGGGCTGGGAAGATCTGATGATCGCCAGGAGCTACGTATTGCCCTGTACTTTAAGAAAGCACTCCCAAATTGTCGCTGAGCTTAAGCAATTATATTCATAATCAAAAATTACTAAACAAAGTAACGGAGAGAAAAGTAAACAGTAATTGAGGCTAGATAAAATCTATTAACCATTCTCCACATTGTTACTCAATTTATACACCTTTGAAATACTAAATAATTACCTGTCTTTTTTACAATTGAAATTAAGCATTAGCTATTCATGTTATCAATTTCCCTCGCTAATTAAATTTGAGCAACACGTTTTAGCACCATCGAAGGGACATAACTAGCTTTCGTAAATCTAATCTTGAAATTAATTTGACGTCAGAATGACATTAATACAATCGAAAATAAAATGAATAATAATCACGAAAATTCACCAAGTGACTCTACACTATTAGTCTTAAATCAAGGTTATCTACTATTTAGTGTAAAAATACTTTGCCTTACAACGGCTCTAGTGCCACATTTTCTGCTATGACAACGATAGTAAGTTGTTTCTAAAAATAATAATTATTGCAATAATTCGTTTTTACTAATGTGAAAAGGCACCATTTTAATCTAAATTTACCAAGTTTTTCACAATATTTTGCATAAATGAACCCTTTGTTTATTAAAAACAAGGAGCCCTTGTTTGAGGTGATATACTCCATTAAAATTAAATTTTTTTACTATTTGACAAGTCTGAAATTATAGGGCGCTGCCATTTTTGACGTTTTATCCCATTGACTTTTTTGAGGGACACCTCCAATTTCTGAAAATCAGCCTACAAAATTTTGATGAATTGAGAAATTAGCATTTATTTTTTCAATGAAAATAATGTGTTTGGTTTACAGCTGATTGGGATAAAACTTTATCCATTTCTGTTTCAAGAAATTTCTATTTTGATTTAGTGCATACTTCTTAGAAACTAAAGATCATTAGGCACTGAATAATGGAGAATTTGTAGTCCTTCACATATAGCTTGAGGTTAATATTAGAATTTAGTAGTTGATAATCATTAAATGCATGCTTTAATAAAATAGAAAGAAATTATGTGTTTGCTTCCATTGTCTGATTCACTTACTTGGGCATAAGTTTATCAAAATGTAGTTCTATAGCAAACAGTTGCTTCAATAGGATAATATGTTTATAACTACATTGCATTTGCGACGTAAATATAATTCAAAACTGTTTGTATTACGTCTTAAGAGATGACGTAATATAGCATATGAGAATAGTAGTTTAGACATTTACATAAATTACGTTATAGTTATACTTTTCTTAAATTAGGCGGAATTCATTTTTAGCGGGTTATGAATTTGCGAAAATTATTCATATTCGAATAAAATTTTGAAATTTGTTCTAGTGTTATTAGGAAGTTACACTACAAGTAAGTACGTAAACTTTTAATTATTACGAATAAACATTCATAATAAAAGATCATTATTTTACACCAAAAACCCCGAAAACGTAAGAAACGGTTGGGAAAATTAGACAATTTCCAGGTACTGTCAGTTTTATTCACGGGTGGCAAACGCCATCTGAGATTACTAGCATACTCGCTTCTTCTCGGAATGTATCTATATAGAGGGTTCTCCGCTCCAAGGTGCTCAATTTGTTGGTAGAGTTTAGAATCAGCCTCTCTAATGTAAAAAATAATTGACTTTTAATTCTTGATTATGTCCATTCTGACCGCTTTCTTCTGTGTTCCATCTATTTTGTCAATCAGATAATTTGCTGCTCCTCCCCAAACGCTGCAACAATAAGTAAAAACACTAACTAAAGAATTATACGGTAATTCCAGTTCTCTAACGGAATAACCTAGTCTTTTAAGTTTTAAAAAAAGAAAAAGTCCCGAGTTTGCTCGCTTTGTTATGCTCTCTATATGGTCTCTAAAAGTAAGCTTTTCGTAGAAAATAACGCCTAAATTTTGACTTGTATCACACGACTAATACTATCTAACTCCAGAGGAATAGTACTTGCAAAATTGATAGTCAACTCATTTGTTTTGCTTCATTTAAACACAAATTGTTTGCCTTAAAGTCTATTCTAAGTTGTTTAATAATAGCGCGACCACGATCTCCCGAGCACTTTAAACCTGGAATTACAGGTGTATTTTCGTCTGGAAACACAGTCAAGGAAAAATTTAGGGCAACTGGTGCTTCTCTTACAATATCATCATTAGATACATTGAATAACATCGGTCCACTACAAGTCCCTTGGGGGACTCCCACTTTGGCTATAAGTAATAACCATTTAATGTGGTATAGTGCTTCCTGTTACTTAAAAAACTGGCATATAGTGCAATTATATTCGGATTAATAGAAGGTCTAATTCTTTGCAGTCCAGCAAGAATTTCAGAATGATACACCATATCAAAGGCCTTACTCATATCCAAGGTAATCAATCAGACATGGACGTAATTCTTACGGTAATCATAAATATCATGCAAAATCTTTATCAAGGTGCAAGACGTAGAACCATTCTTGCGAAATCCAAATTGATTTTTAGTCAAATACGTGTTACAATTGTTTCTAATAAAGACTATTTCCATTAATCGTTAGCTATCCTGTCAAAAATGCTAGTGTGTTTACTCATGTTTTTAATGAATAATTAAAATTATGAACACGTTCAATTTGTGGCGAAGGCATAGAATAGGGTACCCACGGATCACGCAGTTCAATTATGTTTTACTTAAGTCCTCATTGCTTAATAAATTTAATGAAATATCTCGTTTTGACATTTAAATCTGTTGTTTGTTATGATGAAATTAACATTTTCTTCAAATATGTAATAATAGCCTAAGGGGATTAATTCAATTCAATAATTTTTGTGGGCAATTCAATTCACATATGTACAAGACGCCATAAATAAGATTATGTACAATGTGGCATCTATAAATATACATCGGCTGAGAAGTTTTATTATAATGAAATTTTTGCAAACTCGTCAAAGAGGCTTGAAAGCAGATGGGCTTCAATCATTTGAACAAGGACTAAAATTCATGATTTATGTTCTTAATGTGAAAATTGTTCACAGTAAAACGATTTAAATTTGAATAAAAATGTAATCAAATATTCTTTATACACAAAAACTTCTTCAATAAATTATGTACTAAACAAACTGCCAGAAAAATGTTTGCAAAAGCTTCGCTCCTGAAGGATTTTGATTATCCTGTCTATTTTTCACCGTTGCTGTCTTCTGCCGAAATCGCTTTGGAATGCAAATGTCTGACCAAGAGACGCGAGTTTACTGATTCTGGAGTTTCAAGGTTGGATCTAAATATTAAAAACTTTACCCTCCTGAGAAATGGAGTTCCCATTAATACGAGCAATTATCTAGACATGACACACCATTCCAATACAACACTACAAGTAATATATTTTAATTGTCCTAAACTCCGAAAATATGGTTTTGATGAGGATTTTATTGTCCTATTCTCTTTTTGCTTATCTGGCAGGGCTCAGTGTGTGAAGCTTGGTAACATTCTGTCTTCTGCCATTTATGTCACCAATGGCATTCCTCAGAGTAGTGTCCTGGGATCTTTGCTATTTTTATTGTTTATCAATGACATATCTGATTCGCTGTTATCTGTCCATGCGCATTATTTGCTGATGATCTCAAAGCCGGCAAAGAAGTGTTTGCCTTCAAGATGACATAGGCTCGCGATCTAGTCCAATGAAATCACATCCTGTTTAATTTGGATAAATTAAAGTGTATTTGCTACTTGAACAACTGTCCTATTACTATGCTAATTCCATCAAAGACTTAGGTGTTGTCTTCACTGGCGATTTATCATGGTCACAGTACATTAATCTTTGCATTAGTAAGTGCACTCGCACTCTTCATTCCATTAAACGCAACATTCCTTTCAACACTCCTGTAATATCTTAATTCATGTTTCTATATTGACGTATGCCTCCAGATTTGGTATGCTAATATTACCACTCTCCGTAGTTTCAAAAGCTCAATGACCATTTTCTCCATTGGATTTTACCTGGATGTGTTAATTACAAGAATCGTCTTTTAGAACTGAAAATTTTACCTATTTCTTATCTACATATTTTAAATGATATTTGTTTTTGACAAGGTTTTTGAATGGCCATGATGATGATATTTGGGATTTTATTGAGTTACATCCACAGAATTATCCAAGTTTTGGAAACCGCCCTCTCTTTATTTTGAAGCATCGTTCTAAATGGAAATGCAAAGAAGGATTTTTTAATCATGCTGTTCGGTCTATTATTTTCATCAATTCTCAGCAACCCATCAATATTCTTAACTCATCTATCAATTCTGTTAAGTTTTGGGTGAAATCATTTTTATTACAATCTACAGAGACTTCCGTAATTGCCGAATCTGATTTATATGTTGTATTCATAAACTGGTTTATTTTTGTATATATGCAACCCTTCAATGTGGGAATTAATCCTGTTGTTGTTGTTGTTTTTGTTGTTGTTGTTATTGTCAAGGTATTATTACTTGGAAAACTTTTCAAACTTTTTGCTGCGTGCACTATCTCTTACAAATTTGGAAGCTGAGTAGCTATACAAGTCTTTTTCTTGCACAAATTACCTACGCTATTATAGTTTGGGGTAGCTGCCACAAGTTGCCAATGTTAGACAAAATACAAGGATTTGTCAAATATGGAATTATCAAGGCTTTTACACCTTGCACGTCCAAAGATGAGTTCCTTTTTAATGCCATCACTAATTCTCGAGATCACTTCCTGAAAGAATAAATTCCTCACTGTGAATTGTATGCATCTGAGCACCTTCTCTACAGGAGACTGGGGACTGACTTAGAAGCTGGCAGAAAGTTTATGTCGTTCTTCCCAGATCGCATCTTGAGAGTTTTCTTTTAGTAGATTAGTCAGATGTTTTTTTATTTATTTAGAATAAATTCTTGTTCTTGTTCTTAACAGAAGTGCTGATTTTGTCTGCCTTGCTGAAACTTGGCTTACGAGCTGTATATCTCGGAAGAATATCATTCCTGGCTTTAACATTATATCAAGGTGTTTTCACAACGCTATTATTTTTGCTGCGCTTTAAATGCAATGATCCTGGATGGATGGCTTTCTTCTTCCAAAAGAAGTTGTGTTTCACAAGTGTGAATTTAATATGCTTTGATCACATCTTGTTGTGTACACGGAATTATGCAATAATCCACATGCATTAAAGCAGCATATAAATTTAAGATAACATTTAATTATGGTATTTCAAATCCATGTATATTTCGTTTTAACATAAAGAATATAGTTCAATTCGAAAATAGATAAACGTCTTGTTTTGTACGCCTTATTATTTGCTTTATAAATTATATACTGTTATCGTTTATATCAGTTTAATATATTTTTAAATCCAAAAAAGAATGAATTAAAAAAAGCTCCTTACATACTAACAAAGTTGCAATTAAATTTAAAATTTAGCAAACTTTTATAAAAAATTCCCAAATAAATAATTAAGCAAAAATATGGATGCATTATTACACAATATTTTACTGTTTAGCTTAATTTTTTGTAGGTAGTTAGCAGTAAGTTTTGTAATATTTACATTCTTTAAATGTCCATTAAAATTTTAGAGTAATTCGCAAAAATTATGCATATGAATATTTATGAAAGTACATTTAAATATTATAAAAATGATAAGATTATATGAAGTTAACAAAATAAAAATTTAAAATACAAAAAAATCTAAATGCGCGTTGAACAAGACTGCTGTTGTAATGTTATTTCGACATCAGCTGTATCATTGGTATAATTTGTGCATTGCGATGGTAAAATTGAAGAAATATGAACATCATTCACTTCACCGACCCCTCAATCGTCAAAATTATCACACTTGGTCTAACCACATATGTTTCATAATGAAACCTTACGAAAATATTTCTTACTATTCTAATTTTGGCAATATCAAATACAGTTACGTCTATTTTCAGGTGTTCATTAATAAACATTTTTGTAAATTGCAGCGACTGAAAGAACTGGTATGAAATACTTCTGCCATTAACAATTTAGTTTTCAACACCCAGCTTATATTTGACTTCCCACTTCAGATGGCATCTCTGTCATTACAGACATTACATGGGCATACCGGTTCATTTGTTGGCATGAACATCGAAAATCTAATATTCTGATTATGCATGGCAACAACAAAAAATGCTGTTCAAATTAATTGCGAACGGCACATTCACCTGTTGCTGCTTTGAGGTTGTCAAGATCAGAAAGGGAGTTTCTACTATTGTATTACAAGAGTCCTCTCCAAAAAATTCTTTCCAGGTAGGCTCATGTATGGAGATGATTTTGCTTATGCCTATTTCAGGCAATTGCAGTAGATTTTTCGTTTTTTTATCTTGTTCAAAAACACTGAATGTACCTTTGGATTTTATATCCATCAGCGCAAAAAGATGTCAGTAAAGTGACGAAGCAACAGTTGCCTTGAAACATTTGCTGCCATCTGGTCACATCGCAGGTCTGAAGTTGGGCCGTCTTCCCCAACATCTTTAAGGGATAATTTCGGAAAGTTTTTGCGAAGTTGAATAAAGAATTAATGCTAGTCATTTTCTAAAGTAATTTTTAGTTATTTTGCTTGTAAATTTATAGCTTTACAAGCAATTTTATTGGTTGTTTTATAATTAACGTACAACGCCAACATTCATTACTGATTTAGTTAGTTCTCACACGAGTTAGTCAAGCATTTAGTAAAGTTTGATTCCTTTCTTGGTGGCAGTTTTCATTAGCTTATTAATATGACAAATTATGTATTTTTCCACGTACGTTATTAAATTCTGCTAGCAAACTAATCAATCAGAACGTATAAATATAATAAATGTATAGAAAACTTGAGTTGAAATGTACTTTCGGAAACGAAGCATAGAATATTGGTGAATATTGAATTGACTTATTACAAATCTTTCATAGTTATTCATAAATTCTACATTGTTATGTTTCAAATTTTAAATTGAAAACACAGAAAATCATTTTGTAAAGCTAACACACATAAACAGATCAACTTTTAACAACCCAGTTAAACTGGTTGCATGATCTTTCTTGACATTCTAACACTTTTGATCGACTCCGTCGTTCTATTCTCTTTGACAAGTTACGTTTATTTGGCGTTTATGCTGATTTCATCAATTTTTTCCAGACTTGTTTAATCAACACTCGTCGATGTGTCACGATCAATTCGCCTATCTCTTCCCCTGCTCTTGTAGCTTGTGGTGCCCCTCACGTTTCTGTATGCTGCTCTATTCTTCCTTGTTGCCATTAATGAGCTCCCTCAATCTGTTATTAACTCGTCATGCTTACTGTGTCTCGATGGCACTGTGATTTTTTACTTTGGCAGTTCTTTTGCCTCCAAGATCTCATCTGATCTTGAGCTGTTGTCTATTTGGTCTGCTGTCAACCATCTTGATTTTAGTCCTACCAGGACTTTTGGCATCTCCCCCAATGGATCTTCCTCATCATACTCATACCTAAATTGTACTTTGTCATTCCTTGTGCTATTCTTCTCTATGTTTCTCTCTCTTGGTGGCCGTCTCGTGCCTTATTCCACTCCCTTAAAAGTTCCAGAAATGTACTTTTAGATGAATTTCTCCATTACCATACGCATACAAAGAAGCTCTGCTCAAATTCTCCACTCTTCCGCTACCATTTCACGTTCATGCCTGTCATCTCCTTCTGTTCAATCGTTTAACTCACAATCTAGACCTTGATCCACTTGATTTTATAACATTCTCGAATTTCAACTCTTCTCGCTTTGATGGTGTTGTCACATTCTCTGGTTTGTAATCTCAAGAAACATCGCATCTTTCACTAGTTTTTTCATCGTGATTTATCTTCGGCTAATTTCCTATTGCCTCTCAAGTCTTTCACTTTTCCCTCGCTCTCGCGCTTCAAGAAATCTCTGCTGTTTTTGCTTTTCTTTGATCCGTTCTCTCGCTTTGCTTACTCATTCATCTGCTCCTACTTCATCTCGTTGCTGATTTTTATTCATTTTCTTGTTTGCCTTTGACAGTCTAGTAAAGTCTTTTATAATAATATATATATATATATATATATGATATTGTTATTATGTGAAATGTTTTCAGCAAATACTGTATATTTGCTCATATTGGAAAATGGTTTTTGTTCATCATTTCCTACTTCTTCAAAACTCTATTTATCACTTCAATTTACGAGTAGGTTTAATTTTTGTTGTGAATTGATTGAATTCGAGAAAATTAGTATGTTTTTGATGATAAATTTTGTTTGAATAGTAGTTCTGATTCTGGCAATTTTAATCTATTGGTGTCGAGATTTCGACTTTGCTGGCCCTCATTTTTTAGGTAAGTTTCATCAGAAGAGAATTACTAAATTTGCTGAAATAATATATGTATAAAGTGCAATGAATGTCTTTATTTAAATGGCAAAATATTCTTTATATTTAGTTTATGGACAATGCTTCTGTGAATAATGAATTAGGAGATAATGCTTTGGTTTCGGTAAATTCTGAAAATCATCACGTTTCCAATGATGACGCTTCATTAGCTTTGCATAGTGTGAAATGGATAAAGTATAATGATTACAAAGTTCCAATTGTTACTCAAAATATAAATGGTCCCTGTCCCCTTTTAGCAATTGTAAATGTTCTTTTACTTACTCAGCGAATAAAACTTTGTGACGAAATCGAATACGTAAGTATCGATGAATTAATGCGAAATGTAGGGGATTGTCTCCTGTCAGAGCTACCAACTAACTATGAATCAGAAGGTGTTCGTTGCAATGCAGAGCAGAACGTCTCTGATGCTATTGGTATCATGAGTCAACTCATTACGGGTGTAGATATTAACGTTAAATTTCTCACTCCGTCAAGTTTTGAATACACCCCGGCTCTTGTATTATTTGATTTACTTTCAATCCGTTTATATCATGGTTGGGTTGTTGATCCAGGTGATGTACAGCTCGCCTCAGTTGTCAATTCATATTCTTACAATCAATTGGTGGAGAGAGCCATTGAATGGACTGCAAATAGCGCACCTGAAAGTCTCATTGTCACTCAGTTTCTCATGTCTAATCAATTAACATATCATGGGATCTGTGAATTGAGTACAGCAATGGGTAAATCTCTTTCATATTATTTCTTGACAAATGTTCATTGCAAAATTTTATTGCATGCAAAACAAGACTTTTGTCTTCTCATATGGTATATATGGTATATATTGATCGGACAGTTTGTTTAATAGAACGCATTCTCGGTGCATTTTACTACCCTACTGATTTTCAAACGTATGTAGCGTTCATTAAATCTTTCTTATTGCCATCAAAATGTCTGGTTTCAACGTTTAGAGTAATTTTATACCCATTTCAATTTTTGCAAGAAGAAATATGAAAGCAATGTTTTTAATTTCACATCTGTATGTAAATCAGATATAAATACATTTCTTATATAGGAACAGTATAAAATGTGTTAAAATTTTGCCATCGATCTATGTTAACTTTTTTCCAGTTTCCCTACAAAATCTCACAACGGTACATACCTGTGCTTGCAAAGAATTAAAAACATTCAAAAGGTGCTTACTCATAAGAATAAGTTTGTAATAAATTTGCATGCTTAAAACCCATTTAAACAACTAGATATGTTGACTACAAGCGAAGCAGGATTTCAATGATTTGCTAATTTATCATCTGTGACAATAATACACATATTGCGATGGAAAATCTAAGATATTTTGCTTTTTTTTGTTTGAATCATTTATACAATTCGTTTTTCTTCATTGAATTTAGTTTTGTTTGCATCGCTTGATATTTTAAACTACCTATGTTTAGATGAAAACGAAGTTGCTGTATTCTTCCGCAACAACCATTTTGCTACAATTTGTAAACGTAGGGGTGGAATTTTCCAATTGGTGACCGATCAAGGATTCGTTAATAAAAATGATGCTGTCTGGGAAACTCTAAGTGACGTTGATGGCGACTGTATGTTTGTAAATAGTCAATTCAATTGCGAAAGTGTGCCTACCCAGGTTTTTGATTTTTTAAAATCTGGTTATATATTTATATTATACAATCTATTTCAAGGCTTCGGGAAACGTTCAATGTTAAAATCTATGGTTAATTTGATTCCGCATGGTGTTTTGTAAATGTTAATGTATTCTGACATGAATTCTTTATATCTTTGTGAATAGTATGTGAAATGTTGAGATTATTAAATAGTTCTTGAAATGCGAAATTTCATTTATTATAAATATTGTCAGAGAATGTGTGACATTAAAAAGTTTGTAATGAGAACCAGTAATTTTTTTAAGATGGTTTATGGATTAGTCTATGGCAAATTCATTAAATTGGTTCCTCAAATTATACTATTTTCATATGTTTAGTCTTAAACAGCCATGCAATGCTTATTATAAAGCTATTTGATTTATGTAATTAGAGTTTATTTCTTTAAAACTTAACGTAAAGAGTTTTTTTTGAAAACACGATTATTAATCCTGTTTTTCCTGTAGGGGTGGACATTTTGCCCCACTCGCCAAACTTTGTGCATTTTTAAATATTAGATGCTATTTAGGTGTAAAACCCTCATATATATATGTGCGTAAAATTATTTTGCCTCATTTCATTGAAATTAACAAATTTATTTTGGTTCCAGGACCCTCTGCAGACGCCATTGCTCAAGTTTCTCAATTTTTGGAAATTTCTAGAAAAAATATGTGTTTTTATGGAATATAATGCACTATGCACCCGAAACATGCTGATCAAAGGTCATAAGTTTTACCTACAGTAAGCATTTGGTTGTTCTTTTATGTAATGTAAAAAAATGTGCGTTTTTATAAATCGTTTGAAAGTATAGTCATGTTGCAGTTCTGATCAAAATATGAAAATGCTTCGTTTTAGAATGAGTATGAGAGTGTCGATGCACAAATCAACAGCGACTTTCTGTTAGCTATGACAATGCAAGAGAATGAACAGCCCTCGACCTCTGAATCTTCTTCACATGTTAAACCTTCAAGGGAACGACAGATGCGGACTCCCTCAACCCCCTCATCATCAGCTTCTTCTGAGAACGAGAGCAAGTGTACCATTCTTTAGCATCTGTTAATAAATTAGGCTTCTTAATTTTCTTTAATGCATCCTAATTGTATATTTATGGTGTAAATCTATTTGTAAATGTTTGACTGTGTTATTTTAATTCATTAATTACCTATTCATAATTCATAGTAAAGTTTTTTAAATTGTTTCTGCCCATTTTTGAATTGTGATGAATGGTGGTAGTTTAGAATATACTCTTAGAATGGTTAATATCTAATGACATTTATGTTTTTTTCCAATATGATATTTTATTTTATAGTTTTCTTTATACAGATGAAATTTTCTTGTGCAAATCACTTATCTTAAATATGATAGTTTATTATGGGTTTTGTCTTGTAATGGGAATTTCTTCCATAGATACAGATCCAAATATGCGATAATGAAGCAAGAATATGACCAAGATTCTCATAGGGTTTTACGTTTAAATTAAAAAGGGTTTTAATAATTGCTTAAAAATTCAATGTTTTCTGGTTTCCATTGATAACTTAGTTTAACTTTAAACGCCCTGGTTAATCTATATCATATTCAAGTGTCAATGATGATAATTTGGAGTAATCTCTCGAAACTGGCAATAATGTTTACTAATTTTTTAAGTTTATAAAATTTATTGGTAATATTGAAAAATGAATGCAGAATCTTATATCCGAGTATTTAAACCTTCTCTTTATATCAACTTTTTCATACTGTTTATAATTACAACAATGTTGAAAGTTTAGCTTGCTGAAAAATTAGTGCATCTTAAATTCTTATTCATCTGCAATACAACTTTTGAGATTTCTAAATGTCGTTTATTTACAAAAATATATAGAAGTGGATAATTACTGTCGGAGACTGCTGATAATAAAATGATTTTAAATCGCCACTCTTCAGAAAATTTGCTTACTAAGGTTTCTACAGCAATGTTAATATATTTTTTAGAAATTTTTTAAAGTTCTCAATAAATTTTGACCAAGGGTAGATTATGATTAATAAAACTTCCAAACGCAATTCAAACAGCCCTTGAATAACCGATATTTGTAAAAAAATTTATTCGCGGAAATATGTCACAATTAGAAATTTTTAATACACCCTTTAATTCCTAATCCGTTCATAAATGACCAGTATTTGTGTAGCATTTATTACAGTGAGATTTATAAAAGCATTCAGGTTCATATTCAAATTAACACTGCTACTTCTATCTGAAGCAATATCCCACATAATTTGATTAAGAGCCCGTTTTGCTGCTTCTCTTGCCATTAATTTTCAACTAAAACGATCAAAACTGTTAAATACATGCTCAATATAAAGTATATTACTGCATAAATATAACTACACAAACGCATGCATGAAATGTTTGGTCTGGGTCACAAATGACCGGTTTTCGGAGTTTAAGGGGTATTAATGATTTTTAATATCTAAGTCTGGCTGTTTTCCGAAAATGTCATCAATTCGTACTTTACAGCAGAATTAGTGAATATAGGTGTAAGCTTGTAAACATTTTTACATGTTGGGCAGTAGTTGTTTAACAATTGCATCAAAAACGGTCACAAATGACCGGTTCGGAGTTCTAGTGTTAATGCTTTGCTGCGAATGAACAAGCTATAAATATTTCCAACATCAATAATTGCAGAGTGTATACGAATATGTTAGAAATCAATACGCTTCAGTGGTATAATCGTGTTAAAGCAGGTCACTAAATTTTTTCGTCTTAAAATTAATATTGAAAGTTTAAAAGCAATTCCAAAATTAAGCACAACAAATCAAGTGGGTTTTCAAAAATTCCTCCCTCCATAGCCTATTAGGATCACTACAGTCCCTAAAATTATATATTTAACGAATGCTTAAAAAATAGTTAATTTAAGGATTATTTAAAACTTGCTCATAAAAAAATATTATCGACTAATTTCTTTTACTTCTCCAATAAGCAAAGTATTTGAGCAATTATTACATGATGAAAAAAACGGATCACCTATATAAGTACAATGTTCTGTCAAATACTCAGATTAATATTTTAGAAATGTGCAATTGACAAAAAGTTAGGCAAATGTACTATTTAGTGATCTAAAAGGTGTTTTTTCACAGTAAACCTTAAGGTAAAATTTACTTTATTCAGTAAAATATTAACAATTAGAAACTGGTAATTTATCCGAATAGCGTCATCAAATATACAAACATGCAAACACATGGAATAGAATAGAATATATCACTATGTGCAATAAATCTACCTCAAAATATTTCAAAGCTGTTCATGATTGTTTCGAAATCATTTTTCTATATTTAATGCAGGTAGTGTTTTGATCGGGAATTCTTGAATATTGTGTTCAATACGATAACCTGTCTTGGAAAATGCTAGATCTAAAAATAAAGTGCATAGTTCTGGTAGAAGTTTTCTTTGAAACTTTTAGAACCCATTTTATTGGATGTCAAGTTTTCTATAAGAAACATCTTTCAATTATATATTTGAATGACTTAGGTTACCCATTATAAAAAAAAGGAAAAATGAAATTATTTCAAAAGCTGGTAATTGCATTACTATCATTTACATACTTCTTATACCTATAGGCATTTTTCGGACTATTGCATCAATATGAAATTCAAAATTTAGAAATTAGAAATTATCTTTATTTCAGAATGAAACACATCAAACTGACTAAATTTACAAACTATCATAAAATTCACTTCACTTGCAGAGTTATTTGCGGCATTTCACGGACGTGCTAGCTCTGGTGTGGTCTTCCTTTCGTGTCGGTGTTTTTGGTAAGGGTTGGAGACTTGGGAAGTAGATAATGCAAATAGGAAGCGGAGACAATTTCTAGATTGATGATTTCGTAGCGTGTGAATCCGAGAATCATTAAATATGGTAGACAGCGGAGGTTACAGTGAGAATGCTAGTATTTCTTGAAGAATCTGTTTGGAAAAATAAACGTAAATCTCCTATCAATATCTCTTTCAGAGGCTGGTAAACGTTCCCGGAGACTTGTAGAGGCATAGTCACTTCTTCCAGGTATT